>CM019713.1:49323023-49518023 GCA_009760885.1 Achatina immaculata
AAAGCAGGATTCTTGGGTGATATTCCAATTCTCAGATGAGTTATATATCTTACATCCAAACATTCAGTATACTGCTATAACATTGATGGAAAGGATCAGGACACTTCAAGAGCGAGAATGATAATATCTTTATATACTCTGGTGGAGAATTAGGGGAAAGAATGGAGTGGCTTTTTACTTGGACAAATCAACATCAAAAGCATTACTAGGTTACAGTCCAGTAAGTGATAGAATCCTCACAATCAGACTTAAGGGCACTCCTAGAAATGTAACAATCATCCAGATATATGCACCTACATCAGCAGCAGAAGAAGAGGAAGTAGAAGACTTTTATAACACACTGCGAACGACGATAGACCAGGTACAGAAAAATGATACTGTATTAATAATGGGGGATTTTAATGCAAAGATTGATACAGAAAGAACAGAAGATGAAGGACATGTTGTAGGGAAATTTAGCATAGGACACAGAAATGAATCAGAAGGACAATCTAATGGCTTTTTGCATGGAAAATGAGCTGATGATTGCTAATACACTTTTTAAACAACATCCAAGAAGAGTTACACATGGACATCACCTGATGGGAAGAATCAAATAGATTACATTTTAGTGCAAAGAAGGTAGAGATCAAGTATAACATCAGAAAAACTTTACCAGGTGCTGATTGTGACACAGACCATGAATTATTAATAGCAGACATGAAGATAAAGATAAAAGAGACAGTTGCAGGATCAATACCACTCCACTTTGATCTTACAAAAATACCAAAACAATATGTATAGAGGTGAAGAACCATTTCGAAATCCTGATGGCTGTACAGGAGGAGATGACACTGGATGATTTGGCTACACATACCAGAGATATCTTAATAACAACAGCTAAAGACATGGTTCCAGTAAAGAAAACACAAAAGAATAGATGGATTACAGCAGGCACACTAGAACTGATAAAACAATGTAGAGAAATGAAGATGCAGTGGAAAGTGACAAACAACAACAAAGAGAAATATAAATCTTTAACAAAAGAAGTATGAAGAAACATAAGAAAAGACAAAAAACAATACATACAAAATTGTTGTGAAAGAATAGAAGGACATCAGAAGTGTGGAAGAGATAGTGAAATGTTTAAAGAAGTGAAGACATTGACAAGAAATGTCACACCTAAGCTAAATGTAATTTGTGACGAGATGGGGAATACATTGACAGAGACAGGAAATTCTAGAAAGATGGAAGGAATATTGCAGAGGAATGTATGAAACAACTGACTGTGAAAGCAGAAATCAACAGTGTGAATTATTATTGGAGGAGAAAGAACCCGAACTGACAGTAGAAGAAGTTTTATGGGCAATAAAGAATCTGAAAAATGGTAAATCACCAGGATGTGACGAGATAACAGCTGAACTTATTAAAGCAGGAGAAAAGGAATGTGCAACAATCTATCTTGCACTATGTAAAAAGGTATGACATTCAGGTATTTGGCCAAAAGAATGGAAAAGAACTGTATTTATACCACTGCCAAAAAAGGGTAACCTGAAATTATGCAAAAACTACAGAACTGTTGCCCTGATTATTCATGCCAGTAAAGTTCTGTTAAAAATCATAATGGGTAGACTTCGTAAGAAAATAGAAGAAATCAATATGGTCCAAGGTGGTTTCAGGCAAGGAAGAGGATCAAAAGATCATATATTCAATATATGATTAATAATAGAAAAATGCAGAGAGTTTAATGTGAATCTATTTATAGACTACTCAAAGGCATTTGATTGTGTATTACACCAGAAACTTTGGGAAATAATGGAAAAAATGGGATTTCCAACACATTTCATACAATTAATATCACTGTCTTATCTAGACCAACAAGCAGCAACAAGAATAAATGGTGAAACAACAACCTGGTTTGACATAAAACAAGGGGTCCATCAGGGGTGCATATTGTCACCTTACTTATTTAACTTGTATACTGAAAATATAATGAGGAATGTTAGAGAAGATGTAGACAAAGAATATTATGATGCCATAACAATTGGAGGTTATGAAATACCAGAGATTAAATATGCTTATGACACAGTATTACTGTCCACAACACAAAAAGGAGTGGAAAAACTAATTATGTCAGTCCATAAGAACAGCAAAGAGCAAAACCTCTATCTTAATGCAAAGAAAACTAAATTGATGACAACTGACAAAACAAATAAGGCAGCTGAAATATGTATCAATGAGGAAAAACTGGAAGAAGTGTAGAATATCTTGGATCACTGCTAACTAATAATGGAGATACAATGAGGGAAATTAAAAGGAGGACATCTATCGCTCTTCAGAAAGTAAAACAACTAAAGAATCTGTGGAGAGGAACAGACAAAACTACAAAAATAAGATTTTTAAGGGCATGCATCTTTCCCATTGCAACATATGCCTGTGAGACCTGGACACTTAGCAAAACAGCTGAGAAACACATAAATGCCTTTGAATGTAAATGTTACAGAAAAGTTCTTCAAATATCATGGACACAAAAATGAAAAAATATATCCATACTACAAGAACTTAATATTGAAAAAGGCTGGCTAGTAAAGAGGATTAAACAGAGAAAACTTAAATATTTTGTACACATTAAACGTCATGATAATCTAGAGAAGACTGTCTTGGAAGGGTACATGATGAGAAAAAGAAGAGAGAAAGACCAAGGTGAAGATGATCATCAACGATGATCTGCAAATGGATTCATCAGCAGCAGGCCATCTTGCTCAGAACTGAGAGGCCTACAGCAGTGCTGTTAGGGAGGCAAAGTTCCGCATGGGATATGCAAATGAATGAATGAATGATTGAGCAGTGTCATATCTTTGTGATGTCACTTTAGTAAATCAGCACAACTGTTGTCATCCTTTCTTGTTATCAGCTACTGCAGGAATGGCAGGCAGCTCGTGATCATGTCAGTGAGGTGAGGAAGACAGATACCAAAACGGCAGACGGCATGGCCAAGGAGATCACTGAGGTGAGATGAGATATTTTGTGGAGAAGTTCTCTCATCTCTTAGGCTTTATAATTTTTTTTAAATGAAAAATGTTGGCTGCTAATGTACAGTTTGTTTATGTTGGTGCAAGTTTTAAGACAGTTGTCTAGTTCACCTGTTCTGTAGTGTAGTATGTTGTCCACATTTCACTTGTGGTTGTGTTTTATACTGTATCATGTTGTCCACATTTCACTTGTGGTTATATTTTATAGTATATCATGTTGTCCACATTTCACTTGTGGTTGTATTTTATAGTATATCATGTTGTCCACAGTTCACTTGTGGTTATGATAGTGTATCATGTTGTTCACGGTTCAATTGTGGTTATGATTTATAGTGTATCATATTGTCCACAGTTCACTTGTGGTTATGGTATATAGTGTAGTATGTTGTCTGCAGTTCATCTTTAGTCATATAGTCAAGTATGGAATGTTGTCCTCTGTGTTCATGATCTTAAGCAAAGAATGTCACACTTTCACATATGTCTGTAATTTGTAATTCGTAGCTGTTGTTTATTTAGGCTATTAATTGTATCATGTTTTATGAAGAACAAACCCATCCTGCCTTTGGTTTACATTTTGTCATGAAACATCATGGAAAACAAAACATTTTGCCAATTTCTGTAGGAGGTTTATAAAATCATGATAACAAGCACAGTATTGTGGTTATGTGCAGTATCTACAAAAGTGCAAGCAAATCTATGCACTGTCATGACTATTAAGCTGTTACAGATATTTGTAAGAAGATACACATTAGAAGTATAAAACTTGTTCTTATTTTTTTTTACCTTTGTTGTATTTGGAATCTAACTAATGCCATGCCTTGTGGCATAGGTGATCATTTCTCTCCACAATTCCCTGTCTTTTGTGTTGATTATGAGATCTGCCCGTGACTTTCTTCCAATAACTTCTCTCTCTGTCCTCCTTTTATCTCTTCTTCCCTCAATTTTTCCACTTGCTGCAGTGTGTTCCAATTGCTGTAATGTGCTTTTTAACTGCAGCCTCTCTTAAGACTTCATCATTGGTTTACTTGGTTGTATATGGTACCTTCAACTTCCTTCTTATAAACCACATTTTCAAGGCCTCCATTTCTTGCTGCACTCTCTAAATCATAGACCATGCTTCACACCCATAAAACAAAACTGGCTCGATGTAACATTTAAATACTCGGAATCTTGTTTCCATTGATATGGATCTGTTGCACAAGATGTGTCTCATTGTCTGGAATGCTGACTTGGCCTGAGCATGTCTGCTTTTTATTTCATTGTGACATTTCCTATCAGTTGTTATAATCGTTCCTGAGTACTTGAATCTATCAACTTGTTTCAGCTTTGTGCCATCAATGGTAATGCTACATTTTGGTGGTATTCTTTTCTTTGAAATGACCATCACTTCATTCTTCTTTTTATTCAGGCTGAGACCTTTACTTTTACTTTCACGAACCACGATGTCCAGTAGAGTCCGTATCTCCCCTTCACTTTTAACAATCAGAACTATGCCGTCTGCATATCTTAAGCTGTCAAGGTTGTACCCACCAGTTAATATTCCTGGCATGTTCTCTATATTTCTCATTATTTTTGCTGTACAAGGAGAAGAGATCGGGAGATAAAACACATCTTTGTCTCACTCCCAATTTTATGTCTTGGAATGGTCCTATTTGGTTCTCAACCCTCATTGCTGCTGATTGCTGCCAATATATGTTTTTGATAAGTTTCAGATATTTCCCATCTATGTTAATGTCTTCCATCTCCCATCTATGTTGATGTCTATGTTGATGTATTTGGAATAATATTCCTAAATTTACTTCGGGTCTCAGGATTCATAATACTTTCAAAGAATGTTGATAAAATTGATATTTTAAAGTAATTTTTTATTGACAGATTATAGAGTGGATCCATTTCCCTCTATTGTGCCATTTAGCAAAATGGTTTGTGTTTGTTTTCTATAGGCTATCTTGCTTTTATTCATGATTTGCTGTATCCACACTGGTCTAATCTGATAGCAAGAAAATGAGGAGAATATGACAAACATGGCTTTCCCCTTTTGTCACAGCACTTGATGTAACAATAAAGCACAGATGAACTTTCTGCTGCAAGATTTATGATGGGCCACCATAAGCCCCAGTTCTTGAAATATTTTTAGTGCTATCAAGACAACATATGTCCATGATTTGATCCAAATACTTCATGAAAGGTATTTCTGACTCTGTTGTCAGCATTTCAAACCCTGGCCTATTATGGTCAAAGTATGGACTTTCAAGTGGAAAGAAAGGATGGCTCTTGGTGTCTGGACACAATGTAAGAAGCAAGTGAGGGAAGGTTGTGTGTTAGGCCAAGAATGTTTATTTAATGAGGAACATCATCATCATTAAACGTAAGATGCAAATAGGCAGCTGGAATGTAAGAACACTTAACCAGACTGGAAAACTAGCACAGACCATCAAGGAAATGCACAGATGCAAACTAGACATACTAGGAATGCACAGATTCAAGATGGACAGGACAAGGCAGAAGGAAATTAACAACACAGCACACAGAAGATACAATAATATGGTCAGGTAAAGAAGATCATCATGAAGGAGGAGTAGCATTGATTATAACAAAAGAAGCATCAAGAGCATTGCTGAAATGGACACCTATGAATGAGAGATTATTATATGCACGCTTCAACTCAAGATTCACGAAGCTGTCTATTATAGTTTGTTATGCACCAACAGAAGCAAATAAAGAGGAATTAAAAGAAAATTTTTTACAACAGCCTCCAAGCCACAGGAGAAACAATACCCAAGCATGATATGCTACTCATCTTGGGCGACTTCAGTGCAAAAGTAGGTGAGGGAAATGAAGATAGAAGAAGAATCATGGGAAGAGTAGGAATCGGAGAAATAGATGAATATGGAGAAAGACTGTGCAGTTTCTGTGAAGAAAACATGATAACCATCGGAGGGACAATTTTCCAACATAAAAACATCCATAAAGTGACTTGGAGGTCCCCATGTAAAACCACAGAAAACCAAATCGATCACATACTAATAAACAAGAAGTGGAAACGGTCACTACAAGATGTGCGAGCAAGGAAAGGAGCAGATGTAGGAAGTGATCACAACCTTCTGGTAGCAAAAATAAAACTAAAATTAAGGAAAGCCAAAATCGGAGAACACAGAAAGATACATTTTGATACAAGAAAACTGAAAGACCAGCAAACAAGGAATGAATTCTCAATAGTACTTGAGAACCGCTTCAGTGTCCTACAAGACGAAGCAGAAATGTCCATACTAGAGTTCAATAAATCACTACAGGAAACAGCAAAAGAGATGCTGGGATATCAGAAACGGAGAAAAGAGGAATGGATAAGCAAGACCACATGGGAAAAGATAGAGCAAAGAAAAGAAATCAGGAAAAAAATTACTGAACACCAAATCACAAAGGCTAAAAGAACAAGTTTTAAGTAATTATGCACAAAAAGACAAAAAGTGAAGGAATCATGCTGTCAAGATAAACGTCAATACAGTGACAACTTAGCAGAAGCAGCAGAGAAAGCGGCATATGCAAATGACATGAAAACCATATACAAAATCACAAAGCACATGACAGGTAACTTCAGCACAAGATGTGAGAGTGCAATAAGAACACATAATGGACAACTGGTCAGTGGAGAAAGAGAAAAAATTGAAAGATGGAGGGAACACTTTAACACCCTACTAAACAGAACACAAGCAGCACAAACAATAGACATACCTGAAGCAGAAGCAGAACTAAACATCAATACAGGACCAATAACAATAAGTGAAGTAAAGGAGGCGATAAAGAAGCTAAAATCAGACAGGGCACCAGGTGAAGATGAAGTGACTGCTGAGATGTTGAAAACAGAAGAAACAGAAACACCAAAACAACTTTGCCGGATACTACAACAATTTTGGGATCTAGAAAAAGCTCCAGAGGAGTGGAAAACTGGCCTTATAGTAAAACTACCAAAGAAGGGTGACCTCAGAGATTGCGGGAACTGGAGAGGCATTACCCTACTGCCACTCACCAGTAAAGTATTTTGCAGAATAATCATCAACAGAATTGTACCAGCACTTGATGGAAAACTTCGGAAAGAGCAGGCAGGATTTAGGAAAGAAAGATTATGCATAGACCACATATTTGTACTTAGACAAATATTAGAACAGGCAAATGAGTGGCATAGCACAATATATGCATTGTTTATAGATTTTCAGAAAGTCTTTGACAGTGTCAACAGAGATGCACTGTGGAAAATCCTAAGATGGCATGGCCACCCCATAAGATAGTGAATGTAATCAAAGCCCTTTACGAGGGTTTTCAGTGCGAAGTGAACTGTGGAGAACATGTCTCCAGCAGCTTTAGGGTACAAACAGGAGTGAAGCAGGGATGAGTACTATCACCAGCATTATTTATCTTGACAGTAGACTGGTTAATAAAGGAGGCAACATCAGACAAACGCAGAGGATTACAATGGACCCTTGACACAGTGCTGGAGGACCTTGACTTTGCAGACGACATTTGTCTACTATCAAGCAGCCACAAAGAAATGCAAGATAAAATAAACAAGCTAACTCAGAATGCAAACAACATGGGATTAAAGATCAACATAGGAAAGACAAAGTTAATGAAGCAAAATGTGAACAACAGAAATGTACTCAGAGTAGACAGCAAGTTAGTGGAGGAGGTCAACGAATTTGTATACCTTGGCAGTAGAGTAATAGAAAATGGAGAAAGCACAAAGGACATCAACAGCAGACTTACTAGAGCAAACCAGGCTTTTGCAGTGCTGCAATATGGAAATCTAAAAAACTAAGCATGAGTATGAAAATCAGGATATTTAAGAGTAATGTTCTAAGTGTACTACTCTATGGAAGTGAATGCTGGAAAATCTCTAAAACCATAGAAAACAAGTTGAATTCTTTCCAGACTAAATGTTTACGAAGAAGTAGAAAAATATTTTGGCCAAACACCATACGAAATAACATCTTGTTGGCAGAAATGCAGATGAAGCCACTGACAGCAGTTATTGAGGAAAGACGCTGGCGATGGTTGGGACATGTGCTCCGAATGACTGACAGCTCACTACTAAAAATAGCACTAAGATGGACACCACAGGGGAACAGAAGTAAGGGTAGACCAAAAGAGACATGGAGAAGAACAACAGAAAGGATGTTGAGCAATAGAAGGCTCACCTGGGCAAGAGCAGAAAAAAAGGCGAAGGACAGGCATTTGTGGAAAACCCTTGCGGAAGCCCCATGTGCCCTGGGCAGTTAAGGCTCAGAGAGAGAGAGATCATTGTCATCATCATCATCATTTTCTCCCCACGGAAGGTTGACCAGTCTAGTCTGTTTCATGCCTCCATAGTTAATTTAACCAAGGTGGTTCCTGTCCATCTCTTTGATGTTGTCCGTCCGTCTATGTCATTGTTGTCCTCTGGTTCTATTTCCTTCAGTTATGCCATCCTGGAGGATCTTCAGTATAGTATTATGCCTCTTGATGTACCAAGAGTATCTTAGTTGTCATATTTTTGTAACTTTCAATATTTCTCTTTTCACAAGGAAAATCTTACATCTTTCTCGTCCTTCACATAGAGCCCACATGGTAGTTTGCCAAGATTTCCTGTCTCCGGCGAGTTTTTCAGTCTCATCAAGGGATGTTATGCACACTGAACTGGCCTCTCTTAACAATGTCCTCTTTAGAGTTTCATGTGGTCGACCTCTTTTTCTTCAGCTTGTTGTGTTCCACTTGATAGCTTGTTTGGGGATCCTCAGATTGTTTCTTCTCATCACATGACTGACGCATGTCTGTATTCTATTTCTGATCACCCATGAGACAGGTTGTTGTTTGCTCATCTGTCTTATCTCTATAAGGAACATAAATGACACAAATTCTTATTGACTGAGCCTACTTATGTGTGCATTTTTTTTTACCTGGTCCTGATTTACATCAGCATGAGATTGCTGTAATGCTTACATGATGTTGTCCAACAAATCCTTTCATTACATGTCTGCTCTCTGTTAGTGTCGTATGGTTAAGTCATGCTTGTTCAGTTTCTCTAAGTCACAGGAAAAAAAAAAAAATATATATATATATATAATATTTTCCAATTTTGGATGTGGTTTTTTTACCATTGTGTGAAATCATTTACTGTTGCGTGAAACTAAAATACATGACGTGTATCATGGAAATAAAATTTTCACATGATGTTGTTGCAGCGATTCCAGAACCTGTATGCAGCCTATGAGCAGGAAGATGAGGCCGAGAAAGACCAGCTGGTAGCTCTGCACCTGCAGCATGTTCAGGCATCTTTGAATGAGAAGAAGAGAGATGCTATGGACAGCTACATGAAGAGCCTGGAGAAGGGAGATGTCAGGATATGTTTTTTTTGCCTCTTTTCATCTAATAACCTTAATTATTGTAGTTTTAATTTCGATTTGGTTATTTGCCTCTCCCATATTACTGTAAAATGTAATCTAAACTCTTTGAATATTAACATTAATGCAATGCTGTAATGTTACAATGTTGATATTATGATATGACAGTAAACATTGCCAAAACAGAGACATGAAAGTCAGCAGGAGCCCAAGCCCATTGAACATCCATCTGTATCAAAGACAACAAAATCCAACAAGTGAAAGAATTCAAGTATCTTGGTAGTATGTTTACAGAAGATGGGAAGCTTGATAGAGAAATTGAAGTTAGACCACAAAGAGCAAATGCCATTACATACCAGCTATCCCCGCTACATTCTCACCCTGACATACTACTCAAAACCAAGAGGTAACTGATTAGTAGAATATTTATAACAGCGTTGTGCTACCAATGCCAAACATGGGAACTAACCAAGAAACAGCAAAATAAAATATCTACATGTGAAATGAGATGCCAAAGAAAAGCAGCAAATGCCACTAGGAGGGGCAAGATAAGAAATTATGACGTAACACAATTTGTAGGAGCTACACTGTGTCTACAATGCATAGAGGAACAAAGAATTAAGTGGTTTGTCCACTTAATGACAATGACATATACAGACAGCTGCAAGGGCTTTCAACCAAAGTACTACAGGGAAAAGATGGATAGATGGCATTGTAGAAACACCACTGAGGCCACTCAAATAATCCAAAAGTGCTAACTGCACCACCCCTCAACACTTGAAGGTACAAGAGGAAGGATAAAGTAAATTAGAGTAAGTAAAATCATAGGAAGGATAAAGTAAAGTGGAGTAAGTATAAGCATAGAAAGGATAAAGTGGAGTAAGTAAAAGCATAGGAAGGATAAAGTGGAGTAAGTATAAGCATAGGAAGGATAAAGTGGAGTAAGTAAAAGCATAGGATAAAGTGGAGTAAGTGAAAGCGTAGGAAGGATAAAATGAAGTAAGTAAAAGCATAGGAAGGATAAAGTGAAGTAAATAAAAGCATAGGAACGATAAAGTGAAGTAAGTAAAAACATAGGAAGGATAAAGTGGAGTAAATAAAAGCATAGGAAAGATAAAGTAAAGTGGAGTAATTAAAAGCATAGGAAAGGTGAAGTGAAGTAAATAAAAGCATAGGAAAGGTGTGAAGTGAAGTAAGTAAAAGCATAGGAAAGATAAAGTAAAGTGGAATAATTAAAAGCATAGGAAAGGTGAAGTGAAGTAAGTAAAAGCATAGGAAAGATAAATTAAAGTGGAGTAATTAAAAGCATAGGAAAGGTGAAGTGAAGTAAGTAAAAGCATAGGAAGGATAAAGTAAAGTGGAGTAATTAAAAGCATAGGAAAGGTGAAGTGAAGTAAGTAAAAGCATAGGAAGGATAAAGTGAAGTAAGTAAAAACATAGGAAGGATAAAGTGGAGTAAGTAAAAGTATAAGAGTGATAAAGTGGGGTAAGTAAAAGCATAGGATAAAATGGAGTAAGTAAAAGCATAGGATAAAGTGGAGTAAGTAAAAGCATCATCATCATCATCAGGTGCCGTGCCGACTGGCGTTGGCTATTATGCTTCTCCAGAGTACCCGATCCTTCATGCAGGCCATCAGTTCAGTTGGTGATCTCCTCTCACACCATCCCGTCAGACTGTCCAGTATCATTTCTCTTGGTCTTCCTCTTGATCTTCTTCCTTCTATTTTTCCTGTTGTTATAATATTTTCAATGCCCCCTCTTCTCATTGCATGTCCTATGAAAGTACATTGTCTCTCTCTTATCTTTCTGACAAGGTTTTTTGTCTCTCCAGCTCTTCTCATACATTCTTCATTAGTTATTTTTGCAACATTCTTCTAATAAACCACATTTCTGCTGCTTCCAATGATTTTTGTGCAGACTTGCCTATTGACCATGATTCACTTCCATATAACAAGATAAAGTGGAGATAAAGTGGAGTAAGTAAAAGCATAGGATAAAGTGGAGTAAGTAAAAGCATAGGATAAAGTGGAGTAAGTAAAAACATAGGAAGGGTGAAGTGAAGTAAGTAAAACCATAGGAAAGGTGAAGTGAAGTAAGTAAAAGCATAGGAAAGATAAAGTAAAATGGAGTAATTAAAAGCATAGGAAAGATAAAGTAAAGTGGAGTAATTAAAAACATAGGAAGGATAAAGTAAAGTGGAGTAATTAAAAGCATAGGAAGGATAAAGTAAAGTGAAATAATTAAAAGCATAGGAAGGATAAAGTAAAGTGGAGTAATTAAAAGCATAGGAAGGATAAAGTAAAGTGGAGTAATTAAAAGCATAGGAAGGGTGAAGTGAAGTAAATAAAGAAAAGTATAATGTTACAAATGATTTTTTTTTCAACATTAGTAAGAAATGCTCTAAGAAAAATGACAGAAGACAGTTTGTTTTTTTTTAAAATCATGATTGACCTTCTTAGCTGAAGGATACATTTCTGCCAGTCATAAATTTAGAGCAAGTAAGTAACTCACTACCAAAAATAGCACTAAGATGGACACCACAGGGGAGCAGAAGTAAGGGTAGACCAAAAGAGACATGGAGAAGAACAACAGAAAGGATGTTGAGCAATAGAGGGCTCACCTGGGCAAGAACAGAAAAAAAGGCGAAGGACAGGCATTTGTGGAAAACCCTTGCGGAAGCCCCATGTGCCCTGAGCACTTAAGGTTCAGAGAGAGAGAAGGAAGGGTGTGGTGGTATTCTGAGCTCATCCTTAACTTATTTAGTCTGTGGACTATGAATTTCTGATCACAAATTGCGTTATTGTAAATAGAGTTTATGCAAGTTACTGGTCAGTTTTTGGTATATTTGTTCTGTCATTATAGATAAAGCCATGTTGTGATTACACTACAGTGGAATTTTTAGGGAATAGAGCAAATTAATTTATCTTTGTTTTTTTTTGTTTGTTTGTAAGAATTCAGATTAAAAATGTAGACATTTTTATTCTTAATGCTTTTTATTATTTATACTAGTGGAGAGAAAGTGCTGCCCTTGTGGGCTTTCTTACATCCTTCCTGTGCCATTAAACGTCACATAGGGCTCATATGGTAGCTTGCCAACATTTCCTGTTTTCAGCAAGCTTTTCAACCTCATCAAGGGATGTTATTTCTTTTAAACTGGGCTTTCTTAACAATGTCCTCTTTAGAGTTTCACATGATGACCTCTTTTTCTTCAGCCCGTTGTGTTCCACTTGATAGCTTGTTTTGGGATTCTCTGGTTTTTTTTCTCCTCAGCACATAACCGACATATATGCATCTTCTTTTTCAGATCACCCATGAGACAGGTTGTTGTTTGCTCATCTGCCTTATCTCTGCGTTGTTCTTGAATTCGTTCCACTTTATATTGAGTATTTTCCTTAGGCATTTGTTTTCAAAAGAGTCTAATTTCTTGTCTATTTCTTTAGTTGCTTTCCAGGTTTCACATGCATAAATAAGGGTGGATATTACATTTGAATTGAACAATCTAATTTGCCATTTGTGGTTATAACTTTTGAATGCCATATGTTCTCAAGATTCTTGAAGGTGAATGCTGCTTTTGCAATTTGAATTCTAACTTCCTTTCTGGTATCACCATCCTGGTCTATGTAGCTGCTGAGATATACAGATTGGTTTATTTCTTCAACAGCTGTTCCTTTTATGTATATTTTTCCTTCATGGTTAATTTTTGTTTTTTCCTTGTTAATTTCAAGTCCTATTTTACCAGCCATTGAAGACAGGGTATCTATTTTTTTTCTTGCATTGATTTCACATTGTCTCTGATAAGAGTTATGTCATCTGCAAAATCAAGATCTTCCAGTTGGGTCTCATGCCTATTTTACCTGTGCAGCATTTTTTCATTATGAAGTCTATATGGCAGTTCCAAAAAGCAAGGGAGATAGTATACATCCTTGTTTCATGCCTGTTTCAATCTGGAACCATTCGCTCATTCCTTCTTCTATGTTGACTACACAAACATATCCATTGTAGAGGTCCCCAATGATGTTGATAATCTTAGATGATATTCCATATATTCTTAAAATTCTCCACAATGATTCTCTGTGTATGCTGTCAAATGCCTTTTTAAAGTCTGAAGTTCAGGATTAATGGTCTTTGCTTTTCAGTATGTTCTTCAAGTATTCAGCTTCTCCCTTTTCAAAATCTTGCTTGTTCTTCTCTCATTGCAGCATCCACTATATCTTGAATTCTATTCAGAACAATTTTGCAAAATACTTTTGACACAACTGATAGTAAGGTTACTCCTCTCCTGTTATTACAATCACTAAGGTTGCCTTTTTTTGGTATTTTAACAATGATTCCTTTTTTCTATTTAGAAGGGACCTTTTCTTCTTTCCAGACTTTATTAAACATTCTTTGTAGTTGACTCATGTTGTCACTCTTAATAGCTTTTAACATTTCGTCTGTTATTTCATCTTCACCTGCAGTTTTGTTGTTAGCCATTACATTCACCGCTGTTTCAGTTTCATGCAATGTAATTTCACCTAGGTTGACATTTAGTCAGTTTCTTTGTGGACTTTCTGGCTTTAATAATTTATGTGCTTAAAGTGTTTTAAGTTTCACTGTATCGGAGTAAGGTTTCTATTCTTGTTTTGATGCTGTTGATGGAGCTTGTCGTTGTGTAAGAAACTTTGTTACAGATAATGAAACAGTTTCACAGTTACACACAGAAGTACACTTCATCATTAGCAAGTGTGTTCCCTAAAATCCCTTCAGTGGATAATTATGTATTCTTCCAGCCTTATGACTGTCAGGAGTATGTTGAGTTGGATTTTACCAAGTTTTTGAGTTTCTTCAGAGTTTGTATCTCTTTCTTCCTGCATCCCTTGTGGCCAGATTTGACAAGATCTGACCTCCTGTCCTTCCTGCTGAATATTGCTTTTAAATTTGAAATGATGTGTTCTCTTAAAATCACAGAATAAAACACACTCATATCTTTCTACAGGTCCCTAAGATCATAAAATATCTGCGAGCCTACATTAAGGCTGAAGAGAAGGATCGCCTACACACCGTCAACCATTATGAGCATCTGAAGTACTCTGCACCACATGAGGCTGCCCGTATCCGTCCCGCTATTGTCAACCACTTGCGTTCATCAGAACAGAGAATTGATCAAGCCATGGAAATGCTTACACACTACCCTGACATTGATGCTAAGATTAGACGCAGCACGCGTAAGTAGAAGTTAAGGATTGCTTGCGGAATCTGCAACGTGGTAACCTTTTGAAATCTGACATAAAAGTTCTTAAAATTTCATGATTTGTTTAGAAAATATTTAGATCTAATGACCACTGTTAAGTTCGTGAACTTATGGTAATTGTTAACTTGGTGAACTTTTAACATGGTAGTTGTTAACTTTTCCGATGCGTAGTATCCCATTTGGGCTGCTTCCAGTTGGTCGGGCGTCTGCCTAATATCCTTTAAAGGTTTGGATGTTTTATTTCATTGAAAACTCGATATAAATTTTCATTTAACCAGTCAGAGCTCTTTTCAGTTAAAAGTTAAAGAAAGTTTAACCTCTTCCAACCTATGTTATGGGCAGCCACTTCAGCGTTAAGTGGTGTTAGTGTATTATAAAGTGTTGTGTGAGACTGGTATTGGACACACCCACCAACTCAACAAATCTTACTGCATGTGTTTCTGGCAGTGGTAGACCTGTTAGATGGACTGCAGACGCAGTTAGGAGTTTTTTTCAGGCATTATGTGACAAATTCAGAACCAATTTCGAATTGGAGAGCAGCACAGGAAAATGAAAAGGTAGAAACTCCTGCTAGCAGTTTTGATGGTAGTTGTTTTACAAAAATAATTACCCAATATTGTTGGAAAATGTGTGTTATTCTTGACTTCTGGATTTATTGGATGTAAAAAAAAAAAAAAATCCCCAAATATTGTTGCAGTCAGTTGGATTATATATTTCACATTGGATTTATGACACAGTGATGGTAAAGTAGGACATCATTTTATTTCTCAGTCAAAAAACTTTTCTTTAGTGCTCAAAAACATTTCCACCAGTTGTTTTTTTTTATGATAGATAACTTCATTTATGGAATCGTCATTCATTTCCACTTATCTTGATATATGATACACATATGTTGAACACAGAATTGGTTTGTAACAATGACTTTTAGAAAGGGACCCCATCACCCTCTCGAAAGCGTAACATCCACGTCAGTACTGAAGTAATGTCCACATTTTTTCACCTGGCATCGGAGGAGTTAAGTTGGTGAATTTTTAACATTATAATTATTGACCTTGAACTTTAAAAAAAAATTAAGCCTGAAAAGTGATGCAATGGATCAAACATTTAGAGGATGGTATAAAAGCCAAATGTATCTTTGTCAGTGTAGCTCAGGTAGTGCTGTGTTGTTAATCTTAACTTGAAAAGATTGAATAACCTAGGGAGGTAACAGAAAGAAAGAAAGGTAGGGAAAACACTGATTCAGGTGGTCTTGAGAAGAAGATAAGATTTAAATAAAAACAGACAGGTAGACTTGGGTGATAGTGGTAGCAGATATTTGTTCCAGTAGTAATCATTAGTTATAATTAATACTGCAGTAGACCATTATGTTTCAGAGTTAGACCACACATTATCTGTAGTGCTATTAGTTATTTGTATGCACTGGTTTCTGTATTTGTTGTATTTTTTTTCTCCTCTGTTTTATATCATGGTTTTTTTTTTTTTTTCAAACAGAGGAGTTCTTGAAGAGATTTGATGCCATAGCCAAAAGCATTGGAGATATAATCCTACCTGAACCTAAAGTTGATCAGCAGGCAGAAACCACAAGCCAGGCAGGTTGGTTGCAACTTTTTCTTTTCTTTTTTACAGGTTTTTCTCCTCGTATTTTGTGTCAGCACATGTTAAAATCACATTATCATATGCTTCAGAAACAATTTGTTCAGAGATTCTTTGAAATGCTTAGTCAATTTAAAAAAAAAAAACTAATTGGGGGGATTATTCCTATTTAGTGTCATTACTTTGCAGAACAACAAAAAAAAAACAAAGGAAAAACTAGGGGCAAAGACACTGTTCAATTTAGTAGGTTAGTGTTATTTGGCAGACCATAACTGATCAAGATCCTGTCCCAGCTGATCAGTGGCACCACCAGTAACAGGCCTAGCCTGGCTAACAGAACAAGGATCCCTGCTTTCCAGATCCTCCTAGGGACTGAGCCACTGTAACCTGCTCCTGGTCTGACATGATGCTCTGCCTCAACATCTTCACTGCATCAGCTGCAGAGAACACCAGCTTGCACTGCCAGAGAGATAGAATAAGAAATCATTTTATAATCTTTAAAAAAAAAAAAGAAGGAAAAGAAATTTGTTCATTTTGTTATTTTATGATCAGTCACAGAGTCCCTTCTTATGTTATATGTGACATGGCAAAACCAAAAGCTCTTATTTCACATATTTGCTTGATGATACCAGATCATACGAAGTCCGACAAATAACTAATGAGACTGATTTTAATATGGCCAAGACAAAAATGCCATCTATGAAGCAAAGCATGGAATCCAAAGAGGCAACCTTCGTCTGTAATCTCACAACTTTTCATCGCTGCCAGATAAGCAGACGACAAACAAGCTGCCATTTTGTTGACCTAGTTAGAGGTGCATTGTCACTTAATCAGCATAGAGCAAAAAGCTGACATTAAATTCTGTTTAACTCTTCCTGAGCCTTTCGGCACTATAGTGGTGCTTCTGGTTTTCCGGCATGCTATGTATCGTCATTATAGTGACGCTTGGTTTGTTTCATTAAAAAAACCTGTGTAACATTTAGATTGTACATATTTTGTCCGTGTGTCCGGTGACACTTTTCAAAATGGTGAAAGAGTGCTTAGTTACGAGCGATGCCAAGCAAGAAAAAGGAAGAGAAACATTTAAAATTTTCAATTTTTGATGATGTAGATAGGGGTATGGACATGGTCTGTGACCAGACCACTGCTCTTGAATGTATCTCAAGTAGATCTAGACATATTAGACGACTGGAGAAGTAGTTAGGAGGTTATTTCAGACATTAATTTAGCGAGAATGCAACATAGAATCACAGTACGAGATCGACAAGTAGATCTAGACATCTGAGATGGTAAGTGGTGTAGATCTAGATCTAGCCAATGGTAAGCTGGGTAAATCATTGTCTAAAAACATCACATTACTTCTTTTATTCCAGTTCCAGCTGAACTTCTACATTTCTTCCTGAGGAACAGAAAGAGTTAAAACTCAGAAAAAGTGCCATAGAGACTGTTGAATTGATGTGACAAGTTTATGGGGATAATTGTTTATCTTGTGCACATATATTCAGGTGGTATTCACCATTAAAAAATGACGTGGAAACGATTGTAAATGCAACTAGACATGGACGCCCAATTTCTGTTTGTAATGAGAAACTCATTGCAAAAGACAGAGAACGGATATAAGAAGATTGTTGTTTGACTGTGAGGATGATGGCAGATGAATTTGGTGTTAATCGAGAGACCATTTATAAAATTTTAGTGAAAGATTTGGGCAGGAAATAAGTTGCTTGCTGGTTTGTACCACATGCGTTGTCTGATGACCAAAAACATCACCGTGCTGAGTAAGCAAAAGATATCATCAAAACGTGTCATAGAAATAAACATTTCTTACATTTGATTGTTGCAGAGGATGAAACATGGATTTTCTGCTATAATCTCACAACCAAACACCAAAGCGCTCAGTGGAAGTCATCATCATCACCAAAAGGCAAAAAATTTCGTTTTCAAAAGTCGAAAGTGAAGACAATGTTGGTGTGCTTCTACAACAGTAAAGGAGTTATTCACAAAGAATTTATTCCAAAGAGGCAGACTGTCACTGCCAAAGTTTAAGTATTTTGAAATGCCTATTGAAAAGGATTCTTCGAGTCCGACCCAAGTATTCAACACCTGGCAGTTTTTTTCCTTCTTTATGATAATGCACCGGCTCACCAGGCGGTAGTTGTACAGGAATTTTTGACCCAAAAACAAGTGTTTGTTCTCAATCATTCACCCTGTTTCCCCAGATTTGTCTCCCTCTGATTATTTTCTATTCCCAAAATTAAAGTTACCATTGAAAGCATGCTTCTTTGACGATACTGATGACATCCAAAGGGTCGTAACATTGAGTTTAAGGGCTATACCAACAGAAGAACTGCAGAGGTTGTTCCAGCGTTTGTTAGATCGTGCCACTCGCTGTATCAATGCACAAGTGGCTTACTTTGAATAAAATACAGGTTATTTCTTCAGCTGTTGTTTATTTTATTTTTTTAATATAATTAATCTTATTACTAATTGTCGGACCTTGTATATAACACACTCCTTGTTATCATAAGACCTTTTGAAAACCTTCAACTCGCTGACATTGTATGACATCCAGTTCATCAGTACAGAGAATCAAATGGCTCACTTTTATTATCTTTGATAAATGATATATCTACATCTGTAATATGTTATTTCAAGAAAACCTTGTAGAGCCACAGATGGAAGTGTTCTTTATGTGGAAGTAACATGTAAATTACTCCCACAGTTATTAAATATTACAGGTCCAGAAACCTTCATTATGGTTGTAGAGCTTTTTTTTTTTATGTTTGTATGATTATGTAAATGTGTTACGGCCGGATAGCAGGCTGTGTTAAGCAACCTGTGGACCAAAGCAGGAATCATAGAGGCTCCTGTCATGGCGAAGCTTAAGTTTGGTTGATAGCATTGTCCCTTCTTCATGTGTGAATCACAAGAAATGAAGAAAACCCTGACTGTCTGCTGTCATTATACTCACTATCATAGGCAGAATGGAAGAAACCTTTGTCTCAGTTGGTGGCTTGATTGGGTGAGTGGCTAGGCATTTGGTCTTTTCCTGTGGTACCACGTTCAAGTCCCAGCAGTAGAGATTTTTTTCCTGGTACTACTACACCAAAAAGCCCCCGGGGTACACCCAGCCCCTAAAAATGGATACCAGAGAAATCTGGGAAGGTAAATGTGGCAAGGCATGATACTGACCACATCACACTTTCATGTGTCTATGGCCTAACACCACATCCGCAATGTGCCTAAATGACATGGAAGTGGGGACTTTACCTACCTACTTATCTTTGTCTCAGTTGTTTGAACCAGCAGTGGTAATGATCATTTGGACTCCTGCTGTGTCCAGTACTACATGAACATACCTCCTGGATTAGAAATTTGAGATTTTTTAGTTCCATTTTGTTCCATCTTTCTTGCTGGAGAAACATGTATTGTTTTGAAGCAGTGTACTAGAAATTTGTAACATTCTTCTGTAGGAAATTTTAGCAAAATAAAATACAAAAATATTCAAATTATTTGCAGCTGACATCAGCAAAATCATCATGGACCAGAACAGCAACAATAACAACAACGACAATAATAACATCAACAACAACAATAACAACAACAATGATGTCAGCATGGACAGCAGTGTCAGTGAGGAGATAGATACAATTGGCCATGACGTGGACGAGGATGATGATGATGACATTCATGAAGATGAGCATGACTATGAGAGAAAGAACACATTTGTTGCCCATCGCATGCAGGACACCCATCATGTGCAGCAGGTAAACATTATTGATATGTGATGTAGAGTTCCATGGAGAAGATGACATCATGAAGTTTTAATGAAAAATTTATATATGGAATCAGAATTACATTAAATTTAGAATTTTGTTGTGATTGATAATTATCATCAATAAGAGATAAAATCATAAATCTTAACTTAATGTTAAATTGCAGTATTCATTCTCTCTCTCTCTCTCTGAACCTTAAGTGCCCAGGGCACATGGGGCTTCCGCAAGGGTTTTCCACAAATGCCTGTATTCATTCTGCACATCATTTATTCAGGGACAAAAGTTGAAAATCTTTATTTCCATTTCAATAAGAAAAAAAATCAGGATGACATAAATGAGTTTAAACCCCCCCCCCCCAAAAAAAAAAAAACAAACTATAGCTGTATCTTTGGAGTGCAGAATGAAAGCCAGGAACAAGATGTGATTGTAGACATTTTGTGTGGTGCAGCAGTGAGGATTGAAGGCTTGGAATGCTGAGAGAGAGAGAGAGGAAGGAAGGAGGGAGATTTTTACCACTTTCCTGTGGAGTTACATAACTTGATTTTTACAGAGTCCTGTAGCATTTACGTGGTAATAACAGAAGCAGTGGTAGTGCTTCTCTTTTATTGATATACTCAGTCATTTTGAGATTGTTTTTAGCTAAGTTATGCAATGTTTGGTTTTTTTTTTTTTTTAATTTTTGTGTTGCTTTAGCCATCCTAACTTGGTATGCAATTTCTTGAAAAGGGCTTTGCCGAGTCCACTGCTTCCAAGAGCCAGATTGGAAGCACTGTTGGTATTGCCTTGGGCAGCGTCAGTGTCTTTGTCATCATTGTTGTGGCAATTATCATGTTGAGACGTAACAAGTCTAGGCAATCGGTGTCCCATGGTTATGTTGAGGTGAGTTTGGTGTTTGTGCACTGTGCTGGAATTGTTTGTCAGTCTTTAAAAAAAAATAAATAACAGCAGAAAATGTGGTCTTCTTTCCTACAAAGAAACAAAAATGCAACCTTGACAAACCCTGCAAGGGTTTTCCACAAACACCTGTTCTTTGCCTTTTTTTCCCCCGCTCATGCTCAAGTGAGCCCTCTAGTGCTCAACATCCTCTCCGTTGTTCTTCACCATGTCTCCTTTGATCTACCGTTACTTCTGTTCCCCTGTGGTGTCCATCTTAGTGCTATTTTTGGTAGTGAATCATTGGTCATCCGGAGCACAATGTCCCAACCATCGCCAGTGTCTTTCCTTAATAATTGCTATTCAGTGGCTTCATCTGCATTTCTGCCAACAAGATGTTATTTCTTACAGTGTTTTGCCTTACATTCCAGCTGCCTTTTTGCATCTTATGTTTCGGCTCCAGGAGGTCCGCAGTCAGGCTGGGGACTTCTAGTGGCTGACTTTCATCCACAGCCTTCATGGGCTCAGTTTCCTAACTCTTTCTGTGCGTCAGGTCGAATTTTCGACATTTCCGGTGGTCCGAAGCGTGCGTATGGTCGAAAATTCGACAATTGATTGTTTAATTAAAACAAGCGGTGTAACATTTAGATTGTACATATTTTGTCCTCGATTCCGTTGACATTTTCAAAATTGCAAATGCGTGCCTAGTTACGAGCGATGCCGAGGGAGAACAAGGACGCGAAGCATGGAAATTTTTGAATTTTTGACGATGTAGATAGGGATATGGAAATAGCCTATGGCCGCCCCGCTGCTCATGAATGTTTTCTAAGTAGATCTAGACATATTTAGACAACTGGAGAAGTAATTAGGAATAGTTAGGAGGTTAGTTCAGACATTCATTCAGCGAGAATGCAATACGGAGTCACAATACGAGATCGACAAGTAGATCTACACATTTCAGATGGTAAATAGGGGTAAGTAGCGCGGATCTAGACCTAGCCAATGGTGAGCTGGCCACAGTTAGTGTCTAAAAACATCACATTACTTCTTTTTTCCTAAAAAACTCTGCATTTATGAAATTTTCATTCATTTAGCTATACTTTGACACATATTACGTATACAGAAGTACATGGAAATACTGTTTTCCATTCCATTTTACAACTAGACCCCCTTACAGACCAAGACCCGCGTTTTTACTCCCACACACCACGACACGTCCGTGTTTCTTCTGCCGCACGGAAAGAGCTAATAAGCATTTCTCCTTCTACCTGCATTTGTTTTTTCCCTTGTTTCTGCTTCTGTAGCAGTCTGGATTTTTTTTACCAGATAGGGTTGCTGGCCTTATACCGAACCCTCCTTAGTCGCCTTTTACGATCATGCGTGGTAGGGTACGGTGGT
The DNA here is from genome assembly GCA_009760885.1 of Achatina immaculata. Classification (NCBI taxonomy): domain Eukaryota; kingdom Metazoa; phylum Mollusca; class Gastropoda; order Stylommatophora; family Achatinidae; genus Lissachatina; species Lissachatina immaculata. The sequence continues at coordinate 49,345,279 of CM019713.1, forward strand.
CCTATTCTTTGCTTCTCAGGCTTGTGCCCAGGTCCAGGTACCACATGGGGGCTGTTGAAATATCAGCTGTTTAAATGTGATTATTGCAGGACAAAAGCAGAACACAGCTAATCGATCTTTCTTCAGATGCTAGGCTGAGTGGCTTGTGGTCTGCAGTGACACTAGTCATTTTTTGCAGTGCTAGGAAGGAGCACAGAACTCAGCTATGTACATCTCATGTTTATTAGTTTCTGTGCACTTTTTTATGGTCTGGGCATCTTGAGTGGCAAAGTGGTTAGTGCACTAGTTTCTCATGGCAAAAGCCAGTGGTTTGAATCCAGCTGGAGGCACCTTAGTTATCCAGTTGTAGAAATGGGTATCTGACTTCTGGAGCTGGGGAAGGAAAGACAGCCGGGCCACATCACCCTCAGTTGTGTTGACAGGTCAAGGAAAATATGGGCACTAACACCATATCCCTTATGTGCCTCTAGAGTGTAACAGGATTGCGTTTACCTTACCTTTGTATGGTCTAGATGTGAACTGTGTCTAGAATTAACTTGTAATTGCCAAGAAACCAAAATTGATTTATACTGTCTTAGATTTTCAGTTTACTTACTCAATACTTTAGTGGTCCATCAGCAGCGATGAAGTCCTAGTTTTTGAAAAAACTTAGAAAATAACACACATGTTGCTATGTTTAGAAAGGAAATTGTGACAGTGCTCAGAGACAAGGGATATAGATGGAAGGAACCAGAGAATAATTCCAAGAACAGGGATGACTGGAGATCATTTATCTGTGGCCTGTGCTCCCAGGGGAGTGAAAGGCTGTGATTATGATGATGATGTTGCTGTGTTTAATATTCTTAATTAGAGTGAGTTCTTTTAGACATGGTGCAAAGTTGTTGGCTTAAGTTGTTGATATGTAAGAATTCTTGTCAGGGAATGTGTTAAAATTGTTGTTTGTCTGTTTTTGTAAGACTGCATGGTCATTGTTTATGTGAAATAATTTTTTTTTCTAAATAACATAGTTAGGTTCAAAACTGTTTGTAAGATGATATGTTTCCTCTTAGGTTGACCCTTCTGCTTCACCAGAGGAGAGACACCTAGCAAACATGCAGATGAATGGTTATGAGAACCCAACATACAAATACTTTGAGGTATGGATTCATGTGTGTAATAGAGATGGCTAGTTTGTCACTTTTGAAGTGATCTTATGAAATCTGGTGACTTCGTTTATTGTTTTTTTTATACTTAGCCTTTGTTTATTGTTCTTTATATTTAACTTCTTGGTGGGAAGAACTTACTAAAGACCATGCGACATGGAGAATGATGACATAAAAGAGCTGAATCGTGCCCAACTTGAAGACAGAAGAAGCAAGAGGAGAAAGAGTGGACCTTACAGCACAGCCATGTAACAGCCATATGTCCAAGAATAACAGTCATGATTTCCCAGAAAGCTTTGTATCTCTCTTTTCAGCTACTAATGCATTACTGTATGATCCATTTCACATGGCTCATGAAATCTTTGGTAGTTTCAATACAGAAAAAAATTTCTTCAACTGTTGTGTCAAAGGGGCTTCACTTTTTTTTTTTTTTAAAGCCAGTTTCATCTTGGATTTTGCTAAACAGAGGCTGATCTCAGCCAGTCTCAAGTCCTTATTACTAATCTAACATCTTAAAGTGATGTCTTAATGTTTTGTTTTATAGTGATGTAATCTATTTGGTTTTGTGTTGATCAGTTAGGTGTATCATCTTTTAACATTATTTATCACCTTATGAGAGAGCATTTATATGTCAGAGAAGGTCCAACAAGGGCTCTCTGTTTTCTTTCTTCTGCATCTTGTTTCTTCATGCAGCTTTGATATCTTTAATTGCTTTGTTCATACTTTCACACATAAAAAGTGAAATAGTAATAGAAGCATGTTGTCACACTTGAGTACCATGTCTAGAGATGGTCTTGAAATAAGTGATGGATTTCTTTTATTTCTATCTGTTCTAAACTAATAAGGTGGGGGGGGGAGTGGTGGTGTGTGAAGAAGCCATTTGATTTGACAGTCACTGACCCATAGATGACATGTTAGTATCAGGGTTGGTGAACCATAGATGACTAAGACCCCAGTCACACCTCTCTGTTGGTACCCCCAATATTAGGCCTAGCTGGCAAACGGGGCAGGGATCGCCACAGTCCCCATGGTGGTGGAGTCTGCTGAATAAATGTTGCACACTCCCTGAGTTTTACCTCCACTCAGACTTTAAAAAAAAAACAAAACCGCCATAACCCAGTTCCATTCTGGCTTGATGCTGTGCCTCAACTTCTTCGCCACATTGGCTGCAGAGAACACTAGCTGGCAGTTCCAGGGAGAAGGTGATATTCATCTGGTTATATGATACTGAATAAGCAAATGTTTGGGCAGAAAAGGAAAGAAAAATACAGAAAGACATATGCATAGACTTCTTTGGTTTGACAAAGCTTTAGCCAGTGTACAGCAGGTCCATATAGAGCTTCATATAATCATTTTACAAAAAATTATACTTTTTTTTTTCAGGTACAAAATAACCCCAAAGCCTAATAAAAGACCGCCATACATTTTTGAGCAGCAAAAATATACCAGCATATTTAGGAGAGGGTTTAACTCATTGTACTCAGCCAGCAACAAGATTGAACATCAGAAACTTGGTTGCCGCAAGCATCTTTTGCCAACAGTTTTTTTTTTTTTCTTTTTGGTTTCACATTTCACTCCAGTCTTTTAATTATAGAGCTGGCACAGGCACATAAGAGGAGTTTTATTCCTACCATCTAAAAACTTTCAAGTGTTTTTCCCACTGATCTCAAAAGTTGCCCTTCCACCTTGTGTGTGTTTAATAACAAGACTTTTAAATGCCATTTTGTGATAAAGTGTTTGGCATTTGTGTATGGCGGAGTACTACAGCAATCTATGAAGCAAGACCAATAGAATGAACAGTTTTTTTTTATAACAAAATTTAAGTGTCATGTTTCATTTACTGATAAAAAAGCAACATTTTTCATGCCACTTATCATTTCATCAAGCAACAGGCAGAAAGGTGTACTGTTTGACCATTTCATTGCATAGAAAGTAGTGAGTCATTTATCAGTGTCTTTTCACTTGCTAGCCCCCAAAATACTAGCTGTGGCAAAGAAAATGAAGAGTTGTGAAATTTTTTTTTTTTTTTTCATGTTTTGTGCCATTTATGACAAAAGCTTAGGCACTTAAGTTACATTTTTTTTTTTCTCCTTGATCAGATTCAAATATGTTGTGTTGTTGTTTACACTGTCAGGAGCAGGCAAGCTTTTATAACTCTGATCCCAGCACTGATTTCAAGATTGGCTAGACTGGTGGATTATTTTTTTTTTTTTTTTTTTCTTCATGTATTGGCATATTTGTTCTGTTTTCAAAGGCACAGATTTTATTGCTTTACTTATCTCGAGTCATTGTTCTGTTTATTTATTTATGTTTTTTTTAAAACGCTGATAGTTTTAGAATCAGTCTTAATCAGAAATTTGGTGCAGGGTAAAAAATGATAGAATACTCTTTTTGTGAGCTTTGATTGAAAACCTGTAACCTTTATAACAGAAGGGAGAATCTTGAGTTGGAGCAGTGCCCTTTGCTCCATGGATAGATTTTTGTGCTCAGTAAATTCCAATTTCCATAAAAAAAAAGAAGATGATCATACAGCAAACTGTCTCATCAGTGATTAAATAAAGGAGATGGACATATATTGGCCACATGATGAGAAGAAACACAACCTGTCTCATCAGTGATTAAATAAAGGAGATGGACATATATTGGCCACGTGATGAGAAGAAACAATCAGAGAACCCCCCACGAAAAAGGCTGTGAAATGCGACACACAACAGGACACAGAAAAAGAGGTCGACCACATGAAACTGTAAAGAGAACATTATTTAGGGAGGCTAAATTAATGGGCTTAAAGTACCTTGATGAGGTTGAAAAACTCGCCAAAAAACAGAAAAACATGGTGAACAACAGTGCCAGCAAAAAATTCTAAACTTCGGTTTTACAAAGTTATCTTCATTTAATTTTAAGGTTACGTATTTTTCTGGAATGAGTTTATGAAGGTTAACAAGACACTCAAACTGAGCCCGTGTGCAAAAAAAAAAGTTGGCTTTGTGTATGATTTTATCCAGAATCATCATTTTCACCTATTTTCAGTCATGCACTATACTTATTTTCACAGTCATTTTAGATGTGAGGACACTTAGCCAAGCTGACAGCTTTTTTTTTTTTTTTTCATATGTACCAGAATTTTGATTTTGTGTCAAGTTAGTGTTTTTGATCTACAAGTTTTTCATACATGTAGTTATGTTGTCAGTATTCAAGTGTATATGCTGGATATACAAGTACATATAAATGTATATACTTTATTAGCTGATACTTTTTTCCATATGAATATTTTGTAGTTTTTATATGTGTATGTCAATTGTATGGAACTTTATCAATGCTTAAACTGTGTGCAGAAAATTGTGATATTTCCCTTTATAAAATAATAGTATAATTTCTTGTCCTTGTAGAAACGTTATATTCTTTCATTTGGAACCTGGATGAAGTACGTCTAAATCATTTTTTTTTTTTTAAACGCAATAAGAATTCAGTAGAGAATGAAAGCATGTCAAGAGATAGTTATATAGTGGATTTTGTCAAGAGATAGTTATAAAATGGATTTGTTTACGTATATCACTGTAGAGAGATAACTGAAAAATGATTTTATTGAAGTATGTTACAAAAGTAGGAGATATTAAGCGAAATCTGTTTGTCATAAGATACTGATGAAAGAATCAGTTATGAGTGTTTTGGTTTGTCCCAAGCAAACTCATCATATAAATAGTCTTAGTAGCTTAAATACATTTTACAGATTGTGCAGAAAATTAAATCCAGTTCTTCAAAAGAGGAGAAGATAACTGGTGCAAACTTTTCGTAACATGACAGACTTTGCATAGCTTTAAACTTTAATGATTGAGATCACGTGTTAAAAATATACATATTTTTTTTTTTGACTGAAGCATTCATTGTTCATGATATTTCACGTTTCTTTTTTTCAAGTTGTTTTTGATGTAATAAGTAGATTTTTGAACGTTCATGTTTTTTTTTAATGGCACCCTTGTGAATCATGAATATATTTGCAACATATGTGTACATACATTTTTATAACCTTACTCCATACAGTTTTCCAGTCTTTCCTCCTCCCTCTCCTTGTTTTGACTCCTGTATGTAATATTTAGATATTCAGTTCTGTAACTTTTTATATATATATATGTTGCATTACGTAAGTATAGAATTTCATGAAACATATGTAATATATTTGTCAGCTACGAGATGGTTATCAATATTAGATATGGCTTTCTCATTGATCTTATTTATTTTAGTATTTATTTTTGTGAGAGACCGCAGCTGTTCATTTATTTTGTTCAAGAGATAAAATAATTAGCCAGTCTTACATTCCAAAAAGTGATATGTGCCATACATGTAATGGTTGGAGAAGTTTTGAGCTCATTCAGAAGTGAAGATCCAAAAAGTGTGGATAATCAGACTGTCTTCTTGGATTGCCCAGTGAAGAGGAAATTCTGTTTATAGCAGCTTGCCAGAGTTAAAATGAACTTATCATTGTCAGCCAGTCATATTTAAAAGCAATCATAACAGTGATTAATTGTGAAATTAATGTGTGATTTAGTGTCTGGGGTGATGGAAAGTAGAACAGACGTCAGACGACATGGCTTTTCTCTTTGTATAAAAGATTTCACACCCAACTGTGTATAAATATGTGCAATATCCAGAGATGATAAGTGGGGAATATATTATTTCTTTGATGTATGTAGTAGTTATAACCATCACAGAAACTAAAAAGAATATTTGAGTCAGTTACAAACTGGTATGCTTTATCAAGAAAGGCCTACTGTGTTGGCAGTAACTTAACGTAAAGTGTCGCAGAGAGCAGTATCTCAAAGTGGGCATGAGAATAAGTGAAATGTTAACGTAAAGTGTCACAGAAAGCAGTATCTCAGACTGTGCATCAGAATAAGTGAAATGTTAACGTAAAGTGTCACAGAAAGCAGTATTTCAGACTGGGCATGAGAATAAGTGAAATGTTAACGTAAAGTGTCACAGAAAGCAGTATTTCAGACTGGGCATGAGAATAAGTGAAATGTTAACGTAAAGTGTCGCAGAGAGCAGTATCTCAAACTGTGCATCAGAATAAGTGAAATGTTAACGTAAAGTGTCACAGAAAGCAGTATCTCAGACTGTGCATCAGAATAAGTGAAATGTTAACGTAAAGTGTCACAGAAAGCAGTATCTCAGACTGTGCATCAGAATAAGTGAAATGTTAACGTAAAGTGTCACAGAAAGCAGTATTTCAGACTGGGCATGAGAATAAGTGAAATGTTAACGTAAAGTGTCACAGAAAGCAGTATTTCAGACTGGGCATGAGAATAAGTGAAATGTTAATGTAAAGTGTCGCAGAAAGCAATATCCTATACTGGGCATCAGAGTAAGTGAAATGTTAACGCAGAGATTGAAATTCCTGTGCTGCTGAAGAATATGGATTGTGATTAGTTGAATTTTACGAAAAAATAATCCCACGTTGCGTGGGGCACACACACACACACACCCCCCCAACTGAGAATGCTCATCGAGTTGAAAATAGTGTCAGTGAGAAGAAACAGTTTGATTGGCTGCATAAAGTTTGTGGACCGTTGCAGGCACTTGGTGAACCGCAGGGTGCACACAGTTAGCTGTCACTTTATTAGAGATTCTGTTCTTTTGTGTTCAGTTTTTTGTTCGTTTTGTAAGGTTTGTGATCTTATGGTTTGTTTTTTTTTTCCTCGTTATCATCCATTGTCATTTATATCTGATTACAAATTTGGCCCTCTTTCTCAGTGTTTTCATGTGAGCTTATGGATGTTCTTTTTTTGATTTCATGCTGTTCTCGTATGCCGTTAATTGTCACACTGCAAAATTTGTCAGCAAAGTAAGCAGAGCGCTGTTGCTTTCAGGGATGTGAAAAATTCAGAATTTTAGTTCGCTGTGTTGGGATTTCTTAGGAAACAGAAGAGTTCTGAACAAATTAATTTCTTATATATTGTTGGTGTATTATACTACAATTTTTTTTTTTTTAATGTAATATTTGTAGTGATTTTTATATGTATACTTTTTCACTTTTTTTTTTTTTTCAAACCAGTTTTTGTGCATTTTTTTTTTTTTTTGGTCAGGAAGTCACAGTGATGTAATATCTGCTTTGTTTAGAATTAAAATATAATTTCCACCCAAAAAAAAAAAAGTAGTTTCCACTTTGTCAGAGCTTAATTTCCTGTCATTGCTGTGAGCATTATTTTTTTATTTCTTCTTTGTCATATTGTTTGTGAAGTGTCATGGCTTGCATGCCATAGACAGTCCTGGTTTATTGTAATCTTCTGTTCATTGTGTGATATTGGATGCAGGCCCACTAGAGAGTGAGTGTCACATACTTGAGGTAGAGCACCTACTGCCTTTTTATAGCCTCAGAACAAGTCATTTATATACAAAGTTCAAACACCCTTTCCATGCCACTGAGGCATATTGGAGATAAGGTGCTAGGCCTGTATTTCCAAGATCATGGGCACATGAAAGTGTAATACCTGACTGCATTTACCTCCCCAGATTTCTCTGATACCCATTTTTAGAGTGTGGGTGAACCCTGGGACTTTTCTGGTGTGGTGGTACCACAAAAAAAAATCCCCACTGCAGATGTGGTCAGATGTCAATAAAAGGACAAATATCAAGAGAAGGTGATAGATGGATTGGAGATGACCATGTACCACCACAGCAGCAGAAATCAATGCAGTTGAATTGGCTATCATTGTAGAAGTAGTGTAAAAAAGGCTGCCTAAGTAGGCATGCTTGTATTCATAAACGGGCATGATCATATTCATAAATGGACATGCTTACATTAAGTAAGATTGCTGAAGTGTGTCAGAGTGTGAACAGTAACAGATTTTAATCTTATTTCTATTTCTGTTGTAAGTATTCGGTTGTGGAAGGGGGGGGGGGAGCTTCAAAGGGAGACTATAATTGTTATTCTCAGTGATGAGATGATGCGAGTGGTATCCTGTGATATCGAGACAGCAAACATCAGGAGCGAGCGTATCACTTTATCTGCATCCTTTTCTTCACTTTTCAGCTTAATCTCCATTTCTCTGCACACGTTTTTCCCATCACTCTGCAAGTTTGAAGATACCCTCCCAGTAGATTTCTGTTCCAGCACAAATGCACTGCTCTCTGGACGTTCTCTCCTGTGGGGCCCAGTGGGCACACACTTTTCTATAGCCTAGGGTTTCAGTCATTTCCTGTACTGCATTGTGTCTTATTCAAAGATTTACAGCGATTTCAGATACTGTGACACGTCTGTCTTCTTTAATGATGTTGTCATCCCTAATAACACTGCATTCAGTGGAGGCAGTTCATGGGTGACCGCTGCGAGGCTTACCTTGGATGCTCATGTTTCCATCTTTGAAATGTTTCACCCACATCCTAACACTGCTAGCTCCCATACACACATCTGCATAAGCAAGTTGGAGTCTTTGGTGAATTTCAGCAGTGGGGATTTCCTCTTTAACGAGAAACTCAATAACAGCAAGTTGACGAAATGGAACTTCAGCACATGCCATTTTGTTTATCAAGTGACCTTTACATGAAGTGCAAATGATGCAAATTAAGGTGATACATTTATATTTTCTCTATCTATAAATTCTGATGTTTAAAAAAATCTTTCCTCACAACTTTCCCTCATAGTTGTTTACATTCATTCATTTGTTAAAACAAAAAAAAAAATCCCAAAATTTGGTTGTCTGTGGCTGCTGGTGTTCGGATCCAGCACGTACATACTGATATGTACGAGGTTCAGCCAACTACGCCAGGCTGGTCTCAGATTTTAGTGACTAGAGTTAATTTACCATTCAGTTGGCAAGGATTCCCAGACAGTATGTGAATAAACAACATTGCAGGTACCGGTGCATGTTTCTTAAGAGATGAGAGGTGCCTGAGTGGATAAATGAGCAGTCCTCTCTCGGCTGGACGGTTGCTCTTCTTACCAGATTACCATAGTTCCAGTCACAGCAGTTCTCTTACATTTTTTTTTCCTCGCGCGTCTAAAGTGTTTTGTTTACTGTTTTTCAAAATGCTCTATCGCTGTGGTTTTTTTTCCCTGGGAAGAAAGCTATCTCTACTGCTGTAAGGTCCCTGTGTAACAAGTATCTTAAGCTACAGGCATTGAGCAGGATGAGGAGTGGGCAACACATGCTTGAATTCCTCAAGAAAACCCAGAAACATTGATGGCTGTGATAAAACTAGTACTAGATGAGCTATTTGAAGCTTACATTCTTGTCAGTCTCATATACTCAGACCCCTGCTTTTTTCAGTATTTCAACTCAGACCACTGCTTTTTTCAGTATTTCAACTCAGACCACTGCTTTCTTCAGTATTTCAACTCAGACCACTGCTTCTTCAGTATTTCAACTCAGACCACTGCTTTCTTCAGTATTTCAACTCAGACCACTGCTTTCTTCAGTATTTCAACTCAGACCACTGCTTTCTTCAGTATTTCAACTCAGACCACTGCTTTCTTCAGTATTTCAACTCAGACCACTGCTTTCTTCAGTATTTCAACTCGGACCACTGCTTTCTTCAGTATTTCAACTCAGACCAATGCTTTCTTCAACTCAGACCACTGCTTTCTTCAGTATTTCAACTCAGACCACTGCTTTCTTCAGTATTTCAACTCAGACCACTGCTTTCTTCAACTCAGACCACTGCTTTCTTCAGTATTTCAACTCGGACCACTGCTTTCTTCAGTATTTCAACTCAGACCACTGCTTTCTTCAACTCAGACCACTGCTTTCTTCAGTATTTCAACTCAGACCACTGCTTTCTTCAGTATTTCAACTCAGACCACTGCTTTCTTCAACTCAGACCACTGATTTCTTCAGTATTTTGACTCAGACCACTGCTTTCTTCAGTAATTTGACTCAGACCACTGCTTTCTTCAGTGTTTTGACTCAGACCACTGCTTTCTTCAGTAATTTGACTCAGACCACTGCTTTCTTCAGTAATTTGACTCAGACCACTGCTTTCTTCAACTCAGACCACTGCTTTCTTCAGTATGTTGACTCAGACCACTGCTTTCTTCAGTATTTTGACTCAGACCACTGCTTTCTTCAATATGTCAACTCAGACTACTGCTTTCTTCAGTATTTCAACTCAGACCACTGCTTTCTTCAATATTTCAACTCAAACCACTGCTTTCTTCAGTATTTCAACTCAGACCAATGCTTTCTTCAGTATTTCAACTCAGACCACTGCTTTCTTCAGTATTTCAACTCAGACCACTGCTTTCTTCAGTATTTCAACTCAGACTACTGCTTTCTTCAACTCAGACCACTGCTTTCTTCAGTATTTCAACTCAGACCACTGCTTTCTTCAGTATTTCAACTCAGACCACTGCTTTCTTCAGTATTTCAACTCCGACCACTGCTTTCTTCAACTCAGACCACTGCTTTCTTCAGTGTTTCAACTCAGACCACTGCTTTCTTCAGTATTTCAACTCAGACCACTGCTTTCTTCAGTATTTTGACTCAGACCACTGTTTTCTTCAGTATTTCAACTCAGACCACTGCTTTCTTCAACTCAGACCACTTCTTTCTTCAGTATTTCAACTCAGACCATTGCTTTCTTCAATATGTCAACTGAGACCACTGCTTTCTTCAGTATTTTGACTCAGACCACTGCTTTCTTCAGTATTTCAACTCAGACCACTGCTTTCTTCAATATTTCAACTCAAACCACTGCTTTCTTCAGTATTTTGACTCAGACCACTGCTTTCTTCAGTATTTTAACACAGATCACTGCTTTCTTCAGTATTTCAACTCAGACAACTGCTGTCTTCAGTATTTTAACTCAGACAACTGCTTTCTTCAGTATTTTGACTCAGACCACTGCTGTCTTCAATAGTTCAACACAGACCACTGCTTTCTTCAGTATTTCAGGTGTGAAGGAGTGATGTAAGTGTTGCGATTGAAATACTTTGTAGGATACTCTAGTAGCAACAAACGAGTTCTTTGTACTGTACAATAATGAAACAGACAATCGGAAATGGGCGAGAAATGAGTGTAATATCTAGTTTAAGGGCTGAAGGAGTGCACGAACCAGATGGCGGTGATGGATTTCCATGACCATGCGTCTACAAGCTCCTGGCACTAGTGCTATGGTGAAGAACTTGGCAGTTCCTTGTAGCCGTTAAATTGTTGGAGTATATCTTAGGGGAAGAAGTTTGAATAAGATACGAAACAACACCAAAAATCCGCAGCAGTGATCCTTAGGAAATTGTCGTATTCTTGTTCTGGGTATAGGAGAGTCGAGCATCCCGCTCTTATACCAAGCCATGATGATGGTGACTGTAGACCAGTGTTTCCTGATCTTTTGTTTTGGATCATGCCCCACCTCAAAGATTTTGATGCCCCTCTATACCCCTCACTCGCAGCATAATAATCAACCAAATTCTGAAAAAAGAATACAAATATGTTTTAATTGTCCCTCCTATGGGGTATACGCCCCACGTTGGGAAACCCTGCTGTAAACGATGATAGCTGACACTTATGTGTCTCCTCGTGTCCTAGAACGCATAAATTAAGGCAACCCATCCCCTTCAAACTTTCTAGATATGCTGTGCTAAGTGGACTTTGCTTGCTAGGGGATACTTTGTTTCCTCAGTACATTGCGGACGAAGAGAGATATGTACCAGACCATTCATGGCGTTAAGAGAACATTTGTCAAACTGAGAGACGCAAAGAGGGCAGAGAATTGTGACCTAGCGAAGTAGGTCATCAGGTCTACTTGCGTAAGTTATTCCTACGCCTGCTCTTTTAATTCCTGGCTTAATCACCATGATACGAGTTGAAACCAAGTACACCACCCCGTGTAGTCTCGAGATATTGCGGTCCCGTGATTTATGCTCGACTGTTATGTTCTTCTTCTATAAGTAGAATGTAATTCTCAGGCTTGGCAAGGATTTTGCAACTTCCGGACACCAGTTGATGTGCTCGATTACTTTTGTAACTGCAGTTCTCATTACATTTTGAAACATCCGTGTTAACAATTTTAAAAAAAAAACAGTTACAACTGTGTTATAAGAGATATCAAAGCGCCAGAACAGACAAATCAGAGCAATCAAAGATGTGATTCTCAGTTCCAGCAAAAATGTGTTTTTCACTGCCAGCAAAGATGTGATCTGAGAAGTGTCATGTAGCGGAGCTAGATTATGTACAATACTAGAAATGTAAGCAGGTATTTAATGACAAATGGCCCGGGGGAGGGGGGGCGGTGAGTTTAAGAGGTGAGAGGATGTAGCTGAGAATTATAATTGGCTTCAGAAGTTGGTGAGCTGAAAGAAAGATTGGGAAATGTTGATTTACAGGACAGTACGTTGAAAGATGCGAAGATAGCTGCAAGACATCGTTGATAATCTGCAAATGTTTCATCAGCAGCAGGGCGTCTTGCTTACAACCGAGAGGACTACAGGAGAGCTGTTAGGGAGGCAAAGTTCCGCAAGGGACATGCAAATGACTAAATGACTGACCGAGTGACGTTGAAACATTCAGCTTCCCTGTAATCTTTCTACAGACTAAGTTTCCAACCTCGAACCAAGATTTTTGGGCTGGCATTTAGATCTTAGGGATGTCTGAGAACTCCTTTGTTAGGTAATGTGTCTAAAATGAATGTCAAATTGACAACATGGACATGATAGTCTGATGCATTTTCTTCGGTGTTTGATGTCGTCTTTCTTTGCCCCGGGCGTGTACAGATCTTCCAGCGAAGAGAGGAAAAACCGACTTGCCTGCATGTTTATCTACCTGAAAACAACCTGCTTAACTGCTAATCCATATAGCCACCTACATATTTACATAACCGCCCCCACATGCTTATCAACCCACGTTCACCACATACCTATCTCCATAATAACTAACATAACTATCTCCCTGTTTGCACGTCTGTCTTACAGCGTGTTCTTGGCAGTTGTATGTTCGTGGCACACAAGCTTTCAAATCTTTTATCTCTCTCTCCTCTCCTCTCTCTCTCTCTCTCTCTCTCCGTTCTCTCTCCTCTCTCTCTCTCTCTCTCACTCTGTGTCTCTCTCTGGTCCATGCAAATCAAGCGTTGGTCGTCATTGATTTCCACAACCACCTGTCCTTTCCTCTTTTTAAAAGATGTATGTTGGGCCGTGCTCCGCGCCATTCTTTTAGTCCGTCAGGTATCTTGTTTCTTTGTCTTCCCCTGCCCCTTTGTCCCTCCATTTTCCCGTTGTCACTGGGTGTTCCACTTTGCTTCTTATACAAAACGTGTCCTACAACTCCGAATTGTCGTGTTCTGAATGTTGTTCTAATATCTCCCTTTTGCCCAACCACACTTAAGACCTTCTATCATCATCATTTAATTCTTTTAAAGTGTCCAAGCTTATTTTGTGTGTAGGTGATTTTTTTTTTCGGTTTATGATTTTTTTTTTCGATTTATGACTAATTTTTCCTGACATAATTTTTGAAGATTCCTTTCTGTATGATGCAAAGTTCAAAGTTCAAAATTCAAACTCCGACTATTGCGTTCGTGACAACCCCGTGTATGTTGCATGGGATGCCGCAGCATCCATCCAAGAGAATGTTTGCTGATAGTTCCTGTCAAATGTTGGTTGTTTACGATGCGTTTTCTGACACACAGTTCGAATTTCCTGCCAGCTCCTTTAGTTTGTTATATCTCCAGCAATCTACATTGCTCTTCCATTTCCGTTCTTCATTTTCCCTCAGTCTGTCCAATACAACAGCCTTGTCCATTGTCAATCTGCCATTTATTTTTGCCTGTCCAGGAAGTCTGTCTGCCACATCACTGCCATGTACTCCCGCATGCCCTGGGCAGTAAAGCCACGTTAGGCTGCTCACAGTTGACTGTCTTAACAGATGAACCTGTTCTTTTCGAAGCAAGTTCTTCTCAGTCTTACGAAGCATACCCTGTGAATCCGTCACAATGACACCATTAACCACGTCATGAACAACTAACCATTCCATTGCCACCGACACAGCTTCATTTTCCATTCTCATGCTTGATGTGGTGGCTTCAGAGTACGTGAAGCGAGAACATAATACACCAAACATAAACATATATCTTTGTCAGACTGTATAAGTTATAAATGAGTGGTGTGCTTACATTCGCAGGTGTGCTCAGATCTACACACGGTCTCTACACACGGTCTCTACACACGGCCGCGAAAAGTTTGTTTGGCATGAAACAGTAGGAAATAGAAGCACAATCACATGACAAACAATATGATACTGTAATCTTCGCCTTTTACAAACAACTGGAGATTTTTTTGGTCATAAACACACACACGCACACACATACACGTTTCTCTGTCTGTCTGTCTGTATTATGACTGTCTCTCTGTCTCTCTTTGTCTTTCTCTTTCTCTCCGCTTCTCTCTATTTTATTAGGTTAATGACTTCTTCTCTTTTACCTTGAATGTAATAGTTAAATCTTACACTCTTTTGATATGTTTTTCCTAATTTAATTTGTATTTTTGTACTAAATCAAGTGTGTGGGAAGAATGAAAGATGGAGTGATGAAGGGCAGAATGTAAGACGGGCCTGCGTGCCCAATTCTTTACCCTTGAAAAATAAAGATTATTCATTCATTCATTCTCTCTCTCTCTCTCTCTCTCTCTCTCGCTCGCTCTCTGTGCTTGTCTCTTTCTTTGTTTCTCTTTCTGTCTCTTTCTCTTTGTGTCTGTCTGCCTCTCTCTGTCTTTGTGTCTCCGTTTTCTACTATTGTCTTATCCTGCTTGTTGTATGTTAAAGTTATATTTACATCAGTGAATTCTGCGTACTCTCTACCATCTCCAAGCACTGTAAGATACATTTGTTTAAAATTGCTCAAATCTACTGCTGTTACTACTATTATTATTACTATTACAACTGCTACAACAACAACGACAACAACAACTACTACTATTATTATTACTATCACTACTACTACTACTACTACTACTACTACTACTACTACTACTACTACTGCTGCTAGTACTACTACTATTACCACTACTACTACTACTGCTACTACTACTACTTCTACCACCACTACTACTATTGCTACCACCACTACTACTACTATTACTACTACTACTACTACTACCACCACCACCACCACTACTACTACTACTACTACTACTACTACTACTACTACTACTACAATAACTGTAATAATAGTAGCAATTCTTATTGCAGGCTCCACTAAAAACTAGACACATTACATGCATTCCATAGCAAATATAAGCTTCTTCCCCTAGTTGCTTTAGTAAATCTGCACCATACAGCTTGGCCTAAACGCTAAGCTACAGCAGACACTGAATCTACTTCTAGTGGCGCATACAACCCCCTCCCCTCCCCTCCGTGTTTATCTCAGCAGACAACGTCTGAATATGATAACGTATTGTGCAATAAAATTGGGGTCTGAGATTTTGGCTCCATAAAAGGCGAAATGGCATAAAGGCTATGTTTGTACTGGGTGACTAATCCGACTTTCCGTCAATCGTGATCAGTACAGATATATTTAATTACGACCACACCCCCCGCTAGTTATATTTTAAACTGTACATAATGCACTAACATCAATAACTGTGTTGGATGTTCTCCATGTTTTCTTATTATAACGACACGGCTCGGCTTCTGTTGAATACGCATTTTCGTTTCGTATACATATTCTTTGATAGTTTTTACTTAAAAGAGTAGGGCCGTAAGTGTTTTAACAATAATTTCGTGAGATTGACTGTTTCTGCGGCTTATTTAGGTTTACTGGTTCATCAAGATTCCTGCACGTGTCCTTACTCATCAACATTTCAGTTAAAGATCTAGATTCAGTCTGAAATGTATGCGGATTAAACAGGAGCTAATGATGTAATACCAGGAAAAGGAGATGGACATATGTTGGTCACTTGTTGAGAAGAAATGATCAGAGAATCTCAAAACAAGCTATCAAGTGGAACACAACAGGCCGAAGAAAAAGAGGCAGACCGCGTGAAACTCTGAAGAGGACATTGTTAAGAGAGGCCAAATTAACAGGCATAAAAATCCTTTGATGAGATTGAAAGACTCGCCGAAGACGAAAAATTGGCGAACTACTTTGCGAGCCCTATGTGACGTTTAACGGCACGGGAAGGATATAAGATAAGAATGATGTAATAATGATGTAGGAACTGTAGAGCAGGTCAACGGTAACTGGGCCACATGGATAGCAGAATTGAGGACACTTTACGAATTGGAGGGCTTGGACATGAATCAGTCTGTTCCTAGTTCTGTACGAGAGTCAGATTGTTAGTTCCTAGTTGGGTATGAGAGTCAGATTGTTAGTTCCTAGTTGGGTATGAGAGTCAGATTGTTAGTTCCTAGTTGTGTATGAGAGTCAGATTGTTAGTTCCTAGTTATGTATGAGAGTCAGATTATTAGTTCCTAGTTGTGTATGAGAGTCAGATTGTTAGTTCCTAGTTATGTATGAGAGTCAGATTGTTAGTTCCTAGTTGTGTCTGAGAGTCAGATTGTTAGTTCCTAGTTGTGTATGAGAATCAGATTGTTAGTTCCTAGATCTGTGTGATGTTTTCTTTGTGAATGTCATCAAGAGATAGTGGAGGCGAGGATTTGGAAATCATCAGAAAATCCAAGGGAAAAGAAAGCACGAGATAAAAAAAAACACTACCTAGTCCGACTGGCACAAGAAAAATACAAGGCAAGGCTGATGCTACCATTAGACCAGCTAGCAGCCGAACAGAAGAGCGCAGACCTCAGATGGACACATTATTGACCTCTAGGGGCACAGTTTTACATAAATGAGTTCTCCTGCCTATGACGGTAATAGCCGGCCAAAAGCCCAGAACGCATGCGTGAGAGAGACCGAAAAAAGATCTGTTCAGTGCTTGTATTTTTGGACGTTTGAAGATATTGGTTCACACGTTTTCTTTGACTAGATATGCGCTACAGAAGGACGTGATTCTCAGAATTACCCTGGGCTCATACAGAAGAATGGGGGCCATCTTTTTTAAATTACAGCCCTGAACTCCTGTAGCTGGAAGAAAACCACTTCTTTGCTTGAAAGGCGAGTTCGTTTAACCACTTCGCCACCTAACTTAAATATTTTGGCCACATTAAACGTCATGATACTTTAGAGAAGACCGTATTGGAAGGATACATAATGGGAAAAAGAAAAAGAGGAAGACCGAAACGAAGATGGCTGCAAGACATCGTTGATGATCTGGAAATGGATGCAGCAGCAGCAGGCCATCTTGCTCACAACCGAGAGGCCTACAGGAGTGCTGTTTGGGAGGCAAAGTTCCGCAAGGGACAAGCAAAGGAATGAATGAACACCTATGTTCTCTAGAGACAAGGATTGCAGAAACACGATCGCAGACATATTCCGGCACAACACCTGATGATGATGATGATGATGATGATGATGATGATAAACTAGTTACATAACGTCACTTGAGAGTGATAGTTTACATTGTTATAATAAATATGGAAAAGAAAAAGCGTGATATATACGAGGGTTGATTGATAAATTCGCGGCATAAGGTACAAATACTTGAAACACACAGTTGATATTAAGTGCATTTGTAGATCAGGTTAATGTAAGATTAAACATCAAGTTTCAAGAAATTAACTGCAACCAATTTTTTTTTTAACAAGCTACTGAAGTGGAGGTGGCAGAAATTGAGAAAATTGATTAATTTCTCATCGAGCAGTCATTCGCTACCTCTGCATCAAGGGCTTATCATTGAAGGAGATCCATAAGGATATGGTAAAGACCCTAAGGAAGAGTGCCACTTCTTACAGCACAATGAAGAAATGGGTAGCTCAATTCAAAATTGGAAGGGAGTCTGGAAGATGATCTCCGTCCAGGAAGATCAAGAACGGTAACCACTGATGAAACCACCGCCAGCATCCATTACATGATAATAGAGGATCGGCGACTAACTGAGCGGTACATTGCTACTGAGTTGGGCATCTCCCAGGAACATGTTCAAGCCATTATACACAATTATCTTCAAATGACGAAGGTCTCTGCTCGATGCGTACCGAAACTTCTTGGAGATGATCACAAACGACAGCGTCTCAACATGTCAAGAGACAATCTTGGCCATTTTTCTGCAGATCCTGAAAAGTTTCTTAAGAAATTTGTGACTGCGGTTGAGACTTGGGTTCATCATTTTCAACTAGAAACTAAAGAATAGTCAAAGTAGTGGAAACATCATGGATCCCCACCTCCAAAGAAAGCAAGAGTGGTTCTGTCTGCAGGCAAAGTGATGGCTTCATCTTTTAGGATTTAGAAGGAGTGCTATTGGTAGACTATTTTCAGAAGGGCAGAACAATCACCGGGGCTTGTTACGCTAACCTCGTGAAGCAACTGCGGATCAAATTGAAGGTAAAGCGTCAAGGGAAATTGACGAGAGAAGTCATCTTTCATCAAGACAATGCTCCAGTTCACAAGTCAGCGGTGGCAATGGCTGCCATTCATGAATGCGGCTTCCAGCTTCTTGAACATCCTCCTTATTCCCCAGATTTGGCCCCTTCGGACTATTTACCAAACTCAAAAAGGAGTTCAGTGGTCGCACATTTGCTTCAGATGATGATGTCATTCATGCTGTAGACCACTTTCTACTGGCACAAGATGCTGACTTTTACAAAGAAGGGATCTGTATGCTCCAGGATCGCTGAACTAAGTGCATAAACTTGCAAGGGGAGTATTTTGAGAAATAACTCAAAAAGGGTGTCCACAAATAATCCGTTGTACCTTAAGCCGCGAACTTATCAATCACCTCTCGTAGTTTCAGGATCTTGCAGACAAACGACAGTGTAACAAGCAATTTTTATAGACCAGACATTTAACTAAGATTGATTGCACCCTGACCAAAAAAAAAGTGCCTGATAGGAAATAAAATGTGGAAAATTCCACTTTACATAAACGAGACATGAAATTTTGTTCCCCAACATTTAACCATAGAAATGATGCTCCAATCCCAAATGTAGCGAAGGGAGCCTATTCTTTTGTCCCCAGTTACACATCAAAAGCTCTGTTAACTTTACTACTTCTGTGATACAGCTAGCGCTACTGTGAGACTATAAAGTTTAGCTTCGTTAATAAATAGAGATGTATGAGGGCCATACCGAAAGTCGTGAGCAAATTTTTTTAAAATTAGAATTTATAGATAGAAAAAAATATAAAGGTATCACCTTAGCCTGCATACTTTTCTTCAGTTTTCAACGTAATCTCCATTTCTCTGCACACATTTGTCACACCGCTCTGCAAGTTTGAAAATACCCTCCCGGTAGAATTCCGTTCCAGTTATCCGACGGTACAGACGCACTACTTTCTGGAGTTATCTCCTGTGGGACCCAGCTGCACAAATTTTTCTATAGCCTAGGGTTTCAATCATTTCCTGTACTGCATTGTGTCCTATTCCAAGATTTACAGCGATTTCAGAAACTGTGACAAGTCTGTCTTGTTTAATGTCGTCAACCCTTTCCACGTCGCGTTCACTGGAAGCAGTTGGAGGGCGACCGCTGCGAGGCATATCTTGGATGCTCGAGTTTCCATCTTTGAAATGTTTCACCCACCTCCTAACACTGCTAGCACACATACACACATCTCCATAAGCAATTTGAAGTCTTTGGTGAATTTCAGCAGCGGGGATTTCCTCTTTAACGAGGAACTCAATAACAGTACGTTGACGAAACGAAACTTCAGCACACGCCATTTTGTTTATGCTCCGCGTGGTAAATTGGCACTTGATGGTGATGTCATGTGACATCTATATGAAGTGCAAAGGCACATGATGGTGATGTCATGTGACATCTATATGAAGTGCAAAGGATGTAAATTAAGGTGATACATTTATATTTGCTCTATCTATAAATTCTGATTTTTAAAAGATTTTTGCTGACGACTGTCGGTATGACCGTCGTATATCACCGTACGACGACTGATGACACCTGTTCGATGCTGGTAGTCTTGTAACCTGGCCAAAAGACATCCCGTTTAGCGATTCTAGGTTTAATGCACGTTTGTTAAGCCCAGCCTAGTCGCCTTCATGCGCCGTCTCTTGGCGCCAGCACGCTTTATCTTTCGCTTTTCCCTTGCCACATTTTCTTGTTTCTCCTCGTCTACGCTTCCTGCTCCTTCTTGTCCACCAGTTATCGCTCGCCGATGTAGAAGCTGAAGAGGATTTCAGCTCAGTTGTACGCTTTCTACTTTGCTATAGGGACACAAAACACAAAACACATCACACTTTCATTTTTGTCTACGACGGCCATTCTTTATCTTACGCCATCAGCTAAGACAAGATGGACCCTGTGCACAAGGTGAAGTTGCTCAGAGAAACGTCCAAACTAAAGAACCACCAGTACGTCCTCCACACAAACAGCAAATAAATAAATAAATAATAATAAAATAATAATTCGTTTGACTGAGCATGCGAGCAGTGCAACACGTGCAGTCATAATATTAGCAATACTTTGAACACGTGTAAAGTCTCACCGCCGTCTTGAACGCGTTGTAAATTAATGCAGTTTGTATCGATCTCGCAGGTGGGTTGATCTTTGGTGCAAAGTCTGCATTTATTTGAATATATTGTGATCACACACTTGCACACACTCGAGAAATACGTTTTTCTAATCTTCTATTGTCAGCTTGAGTTTACATCTGTGCAGACATCCTCTGCTTTCCGTTGTCCCGCTTTACGGCGATCCGTTGTTACGACTTTCGCTCCAGTGTAAATTTACAAATGTTGTATTTTAGACTATACAGTACTTATTTAGTGTAAAACTACTCTTTTAAAGTCTGTTTGCAAATTATAGGGTGACTCTAGTTTATTCTTTAAATGTTTTTAAAGCACGCCTTCAATTGGCAGTAAAGCACTGTACATTCACCTCTATAAAATTCGCTTTACGTCCATTTCACATTCCCACGAGGCCATAGGAACAGAATTCCGCCGGAAAGCGATGGTTGCACTGTACACTGAATGTATTTTTAATATAAATTTACTTATGTTTGCTACATGAAAGTAGCCTGGTTAGCTGAGTGGTTAGGCGCTCGGTTTACCAATCAGGTGGTACCGTGCTCAGTCCCAGAAGTGGGATTTTTTTTCTAGTACAGACCAAAAAGGCCCCGGGCTTCACCCAGCCTCTAAAAATGGGTACCAGAGAAATCTGGGAAGGTAAAGCGGCCAGGCCGTGATACTGACCACATCAGACTTTCATTTGACGAAGGTCATGGAAAATGCTGGGCTAACACCATATTCCCCAATATGCCTTAATGGCGTGGAAACGGGAATTTTCACTTTTTTACATGAAAGTGACAGTCGTTATTAGCAATATTTGTGTTAGAAATAATACGATTACTGCCTACACTACTTTCAAACTAGACATATCTAGTCGTGTCTTACTTCGACGTCCTTGATAACCACCTGTATTGTGTTTAACTGCTGTAATACATATAGAAAAAAATAGAGATAATGTGATCAGCTGTGGAGAGTTGAGAATCTTAAGTGAATTAAAAAACTGTAGGTAAACTAAAGTAGGCAGCACCTTTTTTGTTTACATGGGTAGTCGATGCAAGGGAGAGAGGGAGAGAGAGAGAGGGAGAGAGAGATAGGGGGAAGGAAGGAGACAGAGAGGGGTAGGAGAGGGGGAAGGGAGGAGACAAGAGAGAGATAGGGGAGGGAAAGGGAGGAGACAAGAAAGAGATAGGGGAGGGAAATGGAGGAGACAAGAGAGAGATAGGGGAGGGAAAGGGAGGAGACAAGAGAGAGATAGGGGAGGGAAAGGGAGGAGACAAGAGAGAGAGAGGGGGAAAGGAGGAGACAAGAGAGAGAGTCTTTAGAAACAAACAAAAACAAACAGTGTTCGAAAGTTCTAGTTCACAGCTTTCCGTAACTGTGATCCACGGGGGAAGAAAGTTAACAAAGGAATCTGTGAAAGTTTCAGTTTGAAAAAAAAAAAAAGGTCGATTCCTAGTACAGCCCACTTTATTAACTCCTTCCTTCTTTCAACATGACACGGTGTGTTTTAGCTTCTGTTAGAGCAGCCATTCGCTTTCTAAAAACAGCAAGAAGAAGAATGTAGAAGGCATTTTTTTTTTGGGTTTGTATTTTGCATTGTTTTCTTCTTAGTACTGTGCTAGAAACGATATTTACAGGTACTTTCATAGGCGTCACCACCAGGAGGTGTGGGTGTATGAGGGGGTGGGTGGGGGGGGGTGACATCAAAGTGGTTGTCTATAAAATGTGTATTCGATGTTATTTTCTTCTTTTCTGTTTTTTTTTTTTTTTACACTCGTGTTATTTTGTGCGTGAGTGTGTGTAAGTATGTGTGCGTGTATTTCAGCTACACACTCTTGCAATACGAGGCGTAAGACAACATCGCGGTGCTGCCTCCTTAATCTATTCTCATCACACAGCGAAAAACAACGTGAAATGCATAAAGCGTGAAATTAATTTATTAAAAAAAAATATATATGAGACCATAAAATCAATAAACAGAAATACCCAGACGACAGCTTTCTAACAGCAGGAGGTCAAAGCAGTTTGCAGAAACTGGTACACACTATTAAAAAAAAAAGCAATAGAAGAAGCCTAGAGCTAAATAGCAACAACACGTAAACAAGGGTTATATATATATAAAGAATACATATATCAGTGTGAAACTGATATCCTGTGAAACGGGAGCACACTGACATAGGTAAATAAAAAAATCTTGGAACGCAACATAAGAGCTTCTGGCAAGTGCATAAATGAAATGAAAACCCGAATAGTTAAGACAAAGGCAGCTTTTTATTATATGAATGAGATATTAACAAGTAAGAAGATGGTCTAAAACTGAGGAAAATAGTTTTACAGTGCCATGTAGATCCAATACCGACGTTTGGTTGGAGAGAGAGAGAGAGAGAGAGAGAGAGAGAGAGAGAGAGGGAGAGAGAGAGAGAGAGAGAATGAGGTAGTGATTAAATGACGAGAAAGAGAGAAAACGAAATGAAGAAAAACAAAAACAAAAACAATTTTATTGCTACTATTCACATAATCTATGATACATTACATTCAAGTAATTTACACCCGTATTTATCACATATTAGGCGTGATACTGACCACATCACCATGTGTCTATGGTCATGGAAATACAGGCCTAACACCGTTTCCCCCATTATGCTTTAACGACCTGGAAATCGGAACCTTACCCTTGTTTAAATTTTATTTATCACACATTATTCTATGACAAAACTGACAATAAATTTACTCACAACTTTGAAAGAAATTTCTGTTCTAGTCCAGATGTTCGCTATGTCCAGAAATGCTTGTGTATTTGTTGTTGATGACTCCGCCTTTGCCATTACATTCGCAGATAAACGGGAATAACGATTTACGAGTAACATTACTACCAAAACACACACACACACACACACACGACTAAGGATTCCGTATGCTCCGGTACGGGATGTGATTCATGGGGCTGAGGGGTTGATACCACGAGTTACAGCACTGGGTGACACCAGTTTCAGAGATGTCAGTGGGTATTTTATACTTTTTCCAAGAAACCACTGGGAAATTCACCTTAAGCACTCAGCACTGATATACAAAAATTCTGAGCCCAGTCTCTAATCATTTTAACAACCCAAACCAGAAGCAAGCCTGGTTTCTTAGTTTAAAAAAAAAAAGCAAGCAAAATTCCCCGTTCCCATGCCATTGAGGCATAATGGGAATACGGCGTTAAATCAGTATTTCCAAGACCTTCGGCATATGAAAGTGTGAAGTGATCAGTATCATGCCTGGTCGTATTTACCTTCTCAGATTTATCTGATACCAATCTTTCGAGGCTGGATGGACCCCCCGGGGGGGGGGGGGGCCTTTTTGGTGTGTGTCAGAAAAAATCCCCACTGCTGGAACTTGAACAACAGATTAATAGATCGAGTGTCTAACCACTCAGAAAAAAAGGCCGCTCGTTTCCTAGTAACAACCATTAAACAATTTCACTCTGATGACAGAAGTCGCTCGGCGCTTGATACAGGAATATGGGATACTGGAGCCACAAGGATGGAGCTCAAAATTCAGCTGTACTTAACCTTCCCTTTCTCTACAGCCAAGTTCCCTCTGTACAAAGTTCTCATTTACTTTTTCCTCGCATGCTGCTGATATTCTAGGACCTTCATTGCATTATGTTACAAACCTCCACCCTAACCACATTCATCTATTCCATTGACCCTTTTCTCGGCTTGATAACCTTTGTTATGTCTTCTTTCCCCTTTCCTTACCCACTCTTTACTACCAATCAGTTAGACTGGCACTACACCTCACAAGTCCTCTTTTAAACATTCACAATATTTTAACACATGCACTCTCGGATGCAGCTTCTTTTAAGTCACAGCTAAATGGCCTCCATTTTCCCTATGATTTTTTGTTCATTCTTGTTTGTCGTATATCACTGATGTTAAGCGGTCTCTTCTTTTTCCTACTTCTTTGATTTGTGTGCTTTTCTATGATTCAGGTGCAAACCGAAACTTTAGAACCGTGTGTTCGTTAATTAATAAAGCCATTCCTACTTTTGTGTTAAATAGCCGTAACATTTTGTTATCACAAACCAGCTGTGGTGGCTTTGTGTACATATATTTACACTTTTAGTTTTGCATAAATTTAAGAACAGACAATAATTTATCGTAGAGTCTCTCAGAATCGACATCTCCCGACTCATAAATCGACATTACGGTCATCTAGAAACACAGATTTGCGTGTAGGCAGAATTAGTAACCCAGCCTTATCAGCTCTGACAAACTTTGGGCAAACAGGACCAAGCAAGCGCTAATAATAAAACCCGCGATAAATAACCTCGTGACTATTTGCTAGATACGGTCTGGTGGTGGAACAGCCAGTGACTAACAGGGGAAACAACAAATAACTGTCAGTAACCGCTGCATTAGGTAATATAAAAAAAACCCACGGAATGCAACAGGTTATCCCGACGTTTGAGTTAATTAATCAACGACCTTCTAAAACTCTCTTGTTCGGTATCTGTTAGCCCACTGTTTCCCAGCCTTGTTCGGTATCTGTTAACCCACTGTTTCCCAGCCTTGCTCCGGCTACCGCCCACTTTCCTCCCAGCCCACATCCTCAACACCGCCCTCCCGTACCCCCCATTGTGGAATGTAATTTATTTATAGTTATATTTTGCTAGTTTGCTTTTTTATTCATTCATATTAAACTCTGAAGTTTTCGCGAAATTAATGTAAAACAGTTACAAATAAGAATTAATAACTAATATGAATAGACTGTTCTTTCCATTAATGTAAAATTTTAAAATAATGGTTTTGAAACTAGCTTTTGTCAAATACAGATTTGATAGTATGTAGAAAAGTTCATACTGGTTTGTCTAAGAAACATTCCACCTTCTAGACAAGTTCACGCTGGTTTGTCTAAGAAATATTTGATCAAGGTTAGAAAAGTTCACGCTGGTTTGTCTAAGAAATATTTGATCAAGGTTAGAAAAGTTCACACTGGTTTGTCTAAGAAATCTTTGATCAAAGCTAGAAAAGTTTATACTGGTTTGTCTAAGGAACCTTCCACCACAGTTAAAAAAGTTCACACTGGTTTGTCAAAGAAATCTTTGATCAAGGTTAGAAAAGTTCACACTGGTTTGCCTAAGAAATCTTTAATCAAGGTTAGAAAAGTTCACACTGGTTTATCTAAGAAATCTTTGATCAAGGTTAGAAAAGTTTATACTGGTTTGCCTAAGAAATCCTTAATCAAGGTTAGAAAAATTCACACTGGTTTGTCTGAGAAATCTTTGAGCAAAGACAGGCAAAAGTTAACAAGAGCACCCACATTTTTAGGACAAGATGTGGGAAAAAAAAACGTACAAAATTATACGACATAAAATACCGAAATTACTTTTAGCTAACTTAGAATTTTAAAGTTGCTGTTGCCGACGTTGTTGTTGTTGTTGTTGTGGTTGTTGTTGTTGTTGTTGTTGTTGCATTATTTGTAATGTATAATACACATTTCATATTTACTAATCCTCTTATTTAAAATGGCAGATGATGAATATTAAGGACTGAAGGGACTTCATGGAGTTTTTTAGAGGAATATTTAATTAAAGCCCACTTGTACCAACCTGTAAATGACTGGTGCATTTCGTAATTTTACATATTTTCACATACTTATCTTTCCACAAATCCGGCTAATGTGTAGCGGTCAACTTGTGATCTCACCGCAAATGTTATTTTGGCCGTCACGAAAACGCGTCATTTGTGTCTATATTTATATTTTGTCGTCTCCATCGGTGCTGAGTCACAGAGAGAAGACCAGCCTGATACATCCGGGTCGTTTGTTACGGGGCGCGTATCACAGGAGATTACCGGTAAACAGGTTTTGCTTAAAAACATCCCGCGCTTGTCGCTAGACCTGCAGTGCGGACTTTGGCACACGAGCGAACAGACGCTTTGAGTTTACAATGTAGGCACTGAATTTAATCTTAATTATTAAATAGACTTAGCTTTTTAAAAACAGTTTATGCTACGAAAAGTGTATATCAGTTCGTGAACTATCTATTTTTAATTGTCTTTAACTAAGGACATCAACAATATCTACATTTCTCACGATGTTTTAGATAATGTAGCTATGATGTCAAATTATGCTGCCACATAATTCTAAATGCATTCAGAAGACATAAGTGAGAGTAACTTATTTGTTACAGTGGATTTAACGAGTATTTTATGACCAAGGACTATTTGTCGCTTATTTTTACAGCTGTTTTCGTTATAATATCTCAAGAATTTGCATACCGCAGCTGATTCTATTGTTTCTTACTTCTTATTAAAAGAAATCATATAATTATCATTTAGAAGTCTTAAATGTGTTGTCCTGAAGTCGTTAATTAACATTCTTCATATATTTAATAGTGGATTTTTCCAGTGCAAGTGTTACATCTGTAGTGTAGTTGGTCATTACTAGTGTATCTACTAGCTGTACAATTGCATATTACTAATATACTATTAGCGGTAGAACTGTACATTACTAATATACTATTAGCGGTAGAACTGTACATTACTAATATACTATTAGCGGTAGAACTGTACATTACTAATATACTATTAGCGGTAGAACTGTACATTACTAATATACTATTAGCGGTAGAACTGTACATTACTAATATACTATTAGCGGTAGAACTGTACATTACTAATATACTATTAGCGGTAGAACTGTACATTACTAATATACTATTAGCGGTAGTACTGTACTTTACTAATATACTATTAGCGGTAGAACTGTACATTACTAATATACTATTAGCCGTAGAACTGTACATTACTAATATACTATTAGCGGTAGAACTGTACATTACTAATATACTATTAGCGGTAGAACTGTACATTACTAATATACTATTAGCGGTAGAACTGTACTTTACTAATATACTATTAGCGGTAGAACTGTACATTACTAATATACTATTAACGGTAGAACTGTACTTTACTAATATACTATTAGCGGTAGAACTGCACATTACTAATATACTATTAACGGTTGAAGTCGTACATTAGTATTGCATTTATCAGCGATAGAATCGTACTTTACTAGTACCGTATATCTACTAACGAACAAACTCTCTGTACTTGTCTACGGTTTCTGTTTTAGCTTTCCCAGAGGAAAAATAAACATCATTCAAGATGGTCGCTGTGGAGCTATCTAAGATTATTGTGGTAGTAATCAATGTCATCTTTCTGGTGAGTATAATGACCGTTAGTGTTTCATATTAACACGGCATCTTCATGTTTCATATTAACACGGCATCTTCATGTTTCACATTAACACGGCATCCCCATGTTTCATATGAACACGGCATCTCCATGTTTCATATTAACACGGCATCTCCATGTTTCATATTAACACGGTATCTCTATGTTTCATATGAACACGGCATCCCCATGTTTCATATTAACACGGTATCTCTATGTTTCATATTAACACTTCATCTCCATGTTTCATATTAACACTGCATCCCCATGTTTCATATTAACACGGCATCCCCATGTGTCATATTAATGAATCAGTTCTTCGGTTTATAAACTTTTCAGAAGAGGTGGGAGAGGGGAGAAAAGGAGGGGGGGGGGAAGAGGAGAGCATACAAATGACATACAAAGAAGGAAGAGAAAGGAATAGAGATGGAAAAGAATAATAATGGCTATGATAACATCAACAAGCTCATTATTATCTATGCTGAGCCTTATTCCAGAGTACACGCTTTGAACCAAATGATTTAACGTTTTCCAGTTCTGGACTGTCTACTTTGTTAATTTTATGTATCATTGGCCTTGTTCCAAAGAAGAACAAGCCCCAGTCTCCTAATCCCGGTTCGTTCTAGTTCCTTTTCTTATGTAAAATGTTAAAGGACTTTATTTTTGTACAATGATGAAGGGTTTTTTTTTTATCTCTGCGTGGGTACTGCTCTCATGGTATAAGAAACTTTGTGGTTACTTCAACTCTCTATGATAGAGCTATGCGCCATATAAATAAATCTTATTTGATCACTTTAGTTCCCTTTTCTGATTTTACAAGATCAGTGATAATTTCTGAAACTGAAAGAATCAGTCGAGAAAAGAACAGAAAGGGCAAAAGATAAAAAAGAGGCCACACAGGAAATGTTCTGCTAACAACAGGGCATAGAGGGAGCTGTACTAACAACAGGGCATAGAGGGAGCTGTACTAACAACAGGGCATAGAGGGAGCTGTACTAACAACAGGGCATAGAGGGAGCTGTACTAACAACAGGGCATAGAGGGAGCTGTACCAACAACAGGGCATAGAGGGAGCTGTACTAACAGGGCATAGAGGGAGCTGTACTACCAACATGGCATAGAGGGAGCTGTACTAACAACAGGGCATAGAAGGAACTGTGCTAATAACAGGGCATAGAGGAAGCTGTACTAACGACAGGGCATAGAGGGGGCTGTACTAACAACAGGGCATAGAGGGAGCTGTGCTAACAACAGGGCATAGAGGGAGTTGTGCTAACAACAGGGCATAGAGTTAGCCGTACTAACAACAGGGCATAGAGTTAGCTGTACTAACAACAGGGCATAGAGTTAGCTGTACTAACAACAGGGCATAGAGTTAGCTGTACTAACAACAGGGCATAGAGGGAGCTATACTAACAACAGGGCATAGAGTTAGCTGTACTAACAACAGGGCATAGAGGGAGCTGTACGAGCAAAAGTTATCAGAAGAAACAACAGTGAAGACCACAGCATCAGAACATATGACATGATGACTCACTTCTCCGGGAGAGAGAGAAAGAGAAAGAGAGAGAGGGAGAGGGCAGAGAGAGGGAGAGGACAGAGAGAGAGAGAGAGAGAACAGGACAATATGTAGACCGAGAGGACCAGAACTCTAGAACAGTGACAGGAAAAAAAATTATTAGACTCATCGTGTAGGGCACTATTGCAAATTCCACCAGAACGTAAAACAAGAAATCTGAACAAACCGTAAACACGCATGTGATCATCTAACATGTTGCGAGAGGCAATATTGAGATTTTAAGACCGGGTCTAGTGGGCTTTCTAGATCTTGCTTAGTGGGGTTTCTAGATCTTGCTTGGTGGACTTTCTAGATCCCATGCAGTGGCTAAATCACGTTTAGTGAGTTTTCTTGATCACTTTTAGTGGGATTTTTGGATTTCGTTTAATGGGATTTCTACATTTTTAGTGGGATTTCTGTGTCACGTTTAGCGGAATTTCTGCATCTTGTTTGGTTTAATGGGATTTTAAGGTTGTATTCAGAGGGATTTCTAGATTTCGCTTGTGGGGTTTCTAGATCTTGTTTAATGCGATTTCTGTTTAGTAAGATTTCCAGACCACATTTATGTTCTGACATGAGAAAAGACAAGAATAGCATATTACGAAGAAGTGAGAACCCTTTCACTTTCTTGTCCACAACATCCTCTTAGATATTCTCTACAGCAAGTGTGTCTCGGTTTGTATCTTTTCTCTTATTCCTGCTGTTGTTGACATTCCTCTTACCATGGATGCCATTGAAACAAGTACTGCGTCATTGTTTTGTTTCTAGCCACCACTTGGTCGCCATAGTTACATAATTGAGCGACGACGCGTAGCCACAAACTGGAGTTATCCTACGACATGTATAAATTATACGTCTAGGTTTCAGTTCACACACATTAAAATTCACACATTTTTGCGTAAAATATTTTAAAGAACATTCTGTATAGTCTAGTACATTGGATTATAATTCATGTTTACAAGTTGCAGATATATGAATATATCTTGCAGATCGCTTGGTTACTTATTTGTCTGTTCTGAACAAATTTGTGCTTCTTGGATATATATCTAGGTGTTTAATATACTTGTTGTTGTTGTTGTTGTTGTCTTCCTCTTCTTCTTTTCTTCTTCTTCTTTTACTCAGCCCTTTTCCTCTGTTAAAATGTTTCTTCTGTCATTGTCTTTTTTCCCCTCTTCAATCACCGTCGTATTCTTCTTTTTCTTCTTTATTAATCGTCATTTACTTCATTTCTCTTCCTCTTCACCACTCTCCTCATCTTTGTTTGCTCTTTCATCTCCTTATTCTTCTGTCGACTATCAGAAATTTTGCATAGCTGTACTCGGGCCTGCTAGAGAAATTTCGCCGGCTGGTACAAAGATGTCCCGTTGATTGTTTCCTCCATTCCCGGGGCCCCCAAATTCCTCCCCCCACCCCCACCCACTCCACCCCCGGTGGGTCAGCTTTAAAACACGGAAAACCTTCTGGGCCTCGGAGCAGTGCACCGATGGACACCCCTCTCCCCTAACTTCTATTTCTCCGTGGCTCTAGTTGTCACAGAGATGAGATGTCTTGTTTCTTTTCTTCCCCATGCAGCAGATATATATATATATATATATAAAAGGTAAGGTAATCCTGTCATGCCTTAGAAACATATAGGGATATGGTGTTAGTGCCCTTATTTTCCTTGACCTGTCAGGACACCAGAGGGTGATATGGTCAGTATCACGCCTTGCCCGCCTTTCCTTCCCCAACTCCAGAAGAAGTCGGGTACCCATTTCTACAGCTGGGCGACTGGGGTGCCTCCGGCCGGATTCGAACCCCCGACTTTCGCCATGAGAGAACAGTGCACTAACCACTTCGCCACTCATATATATATATATATATATATATATATATATATATATATATAAGGATTTAAAATACATGACGTGTTTGAACGTAAACATGTCATATGTGAATGTAAACATGCCGTATGTGAGCGTAGCATGTCATGTATGAGGTAAACGTGTCATTTAGGAGCTAATGTGCAAATATATGCGTGAACGTAAGCTGAATACATGATGTATTTGACTGTAATAGGGTGAACTCAAAGTGGCAGCTGAAATGTGTATCAATGAGGAAACATTGGAAGATGTGGAGAGTTTTGAATATCTTGGATCACTACTAACTAATAATGGAGGTACAATGAGGGAAGTTAAAAGGAGGACATCTATCGGGAGTGAACGGCAATGATGATGATGATGTTGATGATGATGATGATGATAAGGGCTATGTTTTATCTGCATCAAGATGAACGTGAGACTATTAACTACCTTAATTTTTCAGTTCCACTTTATATTTGTCGAACTTTGCCTGGAGAAGAAAGGCCTCATTCAATAAGAAATTTCGCTAAAGGGTTTTCATCAAACAAGATGTCGGCTAGTTTAAACGATATTCGCCAAGATGTCGGCTAGTTTAAACGATATTCGCCAAGATGTCGGCTAGTTTAAACGATATTCGCCAAGATGTCGGCTAGTTTAAACGATATTCGCCAAGATGTCGGCTAGTTTAAACAATTTTCGCTAAGATGTCGGCTAGTTTAAACGATATTCGCAACTATGGCCTCGACTAAGGGGCGTATCACGGATTACTTGGTTCATTTGTATGCTGGATTGTCCCAACGCTATCTCACAATGAGTCAGAACTGATAACAGCTACAAGCAAATGTAAAGTCGCACGCATATACACACACAAAAAAACACACACACATAGAAAACACAGCACGACACAGGTAACGCCTTCATAATGCACAGGCAATAAAGATAACAACAAACTTGAAAACAAAGAATGCCTTATGGTTTGACTGTAAAATAGAGAATGCTTTATGGTTTACCTTGCAAATAAAGAATGCTTTATGGTTTAAGAGACGTAACAAAGACGCACGTTTTGCATATTTTTATATTTAAATTTCACAACGGCTTCTGCTCTTGATTTTACTGAACATCTTTCAAGTCAGAATAATCAGTAACTGATTTTCTGTTTTGTCAACACATATAAGAGAATTCTTTATACCTTCGTCAAGTCTCTCTAACCTAGATGTTAACATTGTTCTATTCAACATTTTTCTTCTTCTTTTTTTTTTTGTTAGATCTTTTCAGTCAGTAATTTATCTCAACTAGTTCTCTTTGACTGAGGTTTTTATCGTTAATAGTTCTCCAGGCGAACAATTACCTTAGTGTCTCGGTGGCGTAACTATTAATTTATCTATTTCAGTCTAGCGAACTTTTGCTTTTTTAAAACTAGTTCTTCTCAACAAAATAGTTAACAAGTGGATTTATTATTTTCGTAGATCTGTCTAACTGAACTGTTTACCAAAGTCATACTTTTAGCTTTGGTAGTTCTCTTCAACCTGTGTTTCCTTTGCTAGTTCTCTTTCAACTTAACTGTTACCTAAAATAGTTTTTCTCCATAAAACTTTTACCGTTAATAGTTCTCTCCCATCAAAGTCAGAAAACCGAGATACTTTGGCCACATAAAGAGACATAATGGTTTGGAGAGGTTGATAGCAGAAGGAATAGTGCCCGGAATAGGAGGGGGGGTGGGGGAGGGAGATCTCACCACAGGTAGATCCAGGACATCACTGACAATCTGAATATGTCACTGCGAGATGTTGGTCAACTTTCTGAAGATCATGTCACCGCGAGATGTTGGGCAACTTGCTGAAGATCATGTCACCGCGAGATGTTGGTCAACTTGCTGAAGATCATGTCATTGCGAGATGTTGGTCAACTTGCTGAAGATCATGTCACCGCGAGATGTTGGTCAACTTGCTGAAGATCATGTCACTGCGAGATGTTGGTCAACTTTCTGAAGATCATGTCATTGCGAGATGTTGGTCAACTTGCTGAAGATCATGTCATTGCGAGATGTTGGTCAACTTTCTGAAGATCATGTCACTGCGAGATGTTGGTCAACTTTCTGAAGATCATGTCACCGCGAGATGTTGGTCAACTTTCTGAAGATCATGTCACTGTGAGATGTTGGTCAACTTTCTGAAGATCATGTCATTGTGAGATGTTGGTCAACTTTCTGAAGATCACACTGCATTCAATGAGGCAAGGAGAGGGATAAGGTTCTGGAAAGGACACATCACATGGCCATTCTCTCCAAGCTAATTTAAGTAGTTCCCTCCTGCAGATTTTCTTTTCTGAACTAGTTCTCTTAAAAGAACTGCTATCAAAGATGGCTTTCCCTTGTCAGAGTTTTAGCTTTGATAATTCCCTCCATCTGAACTGTTACTTTAACTAGATCTCTCCGATGGAAGTGCTACTTTAACTATTTCTCCCTATGCTAGACTAATGCAGCTCAGTATATAGCACGACTGTGGTCTAGTGGGGGTTTTTTTTGCGCTTTATATCTGTTACAACACCATGCCATTTATTTTTATCTCTAGTATCACACTGTTAAGCTGGGGGTGTTTAAAAGCTCGACCGTCTTGTCTTCCTGACATGTCTTATTACAGGAACACAGACATGTGCCACGATTAGGTTAGCTCATTTAAATTTAACTCGACGCTAGACAAACAGGAAATGGTCCAGATTTGGTCTCACCTGCTTACGGTGGGCTTATGTTAAGCGATAACCAACTGTCTGCTGCAGCTTAACTGCGCCATAGATTCTGAACATTTATTTAAACAGTTTTACGTAGAAGATAACAGTAGAACATTTATACAGAACATACACAGCTAAATAGTTACACAGAGAAGATAGCAGTAGAACTTTTATACAGAACATACACAGCTAAATAGTTACACAGAGAAGATAACAGTAGAACGTTTATACAGAACATACACAGCTAAATAGTTACACAGAGAAGATAACAGTAGAACATTTATACAGAACATACACAGCTAAATAGTTACACAGAGAAGATAACAGTAGAACATTTATACAGAATATGCACACCTAAATAGTTATATAGAGAAGGTAATAGTAGAACATTTACACAGAACATACACAGCTAAATAGTTACACAGAGAAGATAATAGTAGAACATTTATACAGAACATACACAACTAAAATAGTTACATAGAGAAAATAAGAGAAGTGACAACTGCGGTAAAACTGGTTATAAAGTACATCAGAACTTTGTGGTGTTCAATCAATGTACCATCGGAACAATCACCCAGCATACACTACGAACAACACTGAGGTTAAAGGCCGAGCACATATGGGAGTGTCATGAGTGCAAGGAGGCTCATCTCTAGGCCGGCAGCAGAGCATGACCGTTCTTCAAGTAGATAGAGGTGTATGGTTCAGTTTTACATATACAACAATCCAACATTTCGGCAAAAATCTTTTTTTTTCCCCAAGGACTGCATTAAAAAAAACCCAACATAACAGATAAGAACACGAAATATAGATGAAAAATGAAACACTTTTTTTTTTTTGGGGGGGGGGGGCTCCTCCTTGCATATGCATTTAGTACGATTTCTTGCATCATCAGTTGGGGGTTGAAACGCTATCCAACTTGGTTGTCTCATAGCTGGCATGCTAGCTTCATGTTGGCGAACCACAGCCGACTAAAACCCTGTCCTACATCTTCTTTGGTACAGTTCTAGCCTGGCCAGTGAGACAGAGATCGCCATAGTTCCCAAGGTAGTCGAGTCTGTTAAAGAAGTACTGCACACCCCCCTCCCTTGCTTTTATAGCTCCACTCTCTCTCTCTCTCTCTGAACCTTAAGTGCCCAGGGCACATGGGGCTTCCGCAAGGGTTTTCCACAAATGCCTGTCTTTCGCCTTTTTTTCTGCTCTTGCCCAGGTGAGCCCTCTATTGCTCAACATCCTTTCTGTTGTTCTTCTCCATGTCTCTTTTGGTCTACCCTTACTTCTGCTCCCCTGTGGTGTCCATCTTAGTGCTATTTTTGGTAGTGAGTTGTCAGTCATTCGGAGCACATGTCCCAACCATCGCCAGCGTCTTTCCTCAATAATTGTTGTCAGTGGTTTCATCTGCATTTCTGCCAATAAGATGTTATTTCTTATGGTGTTTGGCCAAAATATTTTTTTAATTCTACGTAAACATTTAGTCTGGAAAGAATTCAACTTGTTTTCTATGGTTTTGGTGATTTTCCAGCATTCACTTCCATAGAGTAGTACACTTAGAACATTACTCTTAAATATCCTGATTTTCATATTTATGCTTAGTTTATTTGATTTCCATATATTCTGTAGCATTGCAAAAGCCTGATTTGCTTTAGTAAGTCTGCTGTTGATGTCCTCTGTGCTGTCTCCATTTTCTACTACTCTGCTGCCAAGGTATACAAATTCGTTGACCTCCTCCACTAACTTGTTATCTACTCTGAGTACATTTCTGTTGTTCACATTTTGCTTCATTAACTTTGTCTTTCCTACATTGATCTTTAGTCCTATGTTGTTTGCATTCTGGGTTAACTTGTTTATTTTATCTTGCATATCTTTGTGACTGCTTGATAATAGACAAATGTCGTCCGCAAAGTCAAGGTCCTCCAGCACTGTGTTAAGGGTCCATTGTAATCCTCTGCGTTTGTCTGATGTTGCCTCCTTCATTAACCAGTCTACTGCCAAGATAAATAATGTTGGTGATAGTACACATCCCTGTTTCACTCCTGTTTGTACCCTAAAGCTGCTGGAGGTATGTTCTCCACAGATAACTTTGCACTGAAAACCCTCGTATAGGGCTTTGATTACATTAACTATTTTATGGGGGAGGCCATGCCATCTTAGGATTTTCCACAGTGCATCTCTGTTGACACTGTCAAAGGCTTTCTCAAAATCTATGAATAATGCATATGTTGTGCTATGCCATTCATTTGCCTGTTCTAATATTTGTCTAAGTACAAATATATGGTCTATGCATGATCTTCCTTTCCTAAATCCTGCCTGCTCTTTCCGAAGTTTTTCCTCAAGTGTTGGTACAATTCTGTTGATGATTATTCTGCAAAATACTTTACTAGTGAGTGGCAGTAGGGTAATGCCTCTCCAGTTCCCGCAATCTCTGAGGTCACCCTTCTTTGGTAGTTTTACTATAAGACCAGTTTTCCACTCCTCTGGGGCTTTTTCTAAATCCCAAATTTGTTGTAATATCCAGCAAAGTTGTTTTGGTGTTTCTGTTTCTTCTGCTTTCAACATCTCAGCAGTCACTTCATCTTCACCTGGTGCCCTGTCTGATTTTAGCATCTTTATCGCCTCTTTTACTTCATTTATTGTTATTGGTCCTGTATTGATGTTTAGTTCCGCTTTTGCTTCAGGTATATCTATTGCTTGTGCTGCTTGTGTTCTGTTTAGTAGGGTGTTAAAGTGTTCCCTCCATCTTTCAATTTTTTCTCTTTCTCCACTGACCAGTTGTCCATTTTGTGTTCTTACTGCACTTTCACATCTTGTATTGAAGTTACCTGTCATCTGCTTTGTGATTTTATATATGGTTTTCATGTCATTTGTATATGCTGCTTTCTCTGCTGTCTCTGCTAAATTGTCATAATACTGACGTTTATCTTGACGGCATGATTCCTTCACTTCTTTGTCTTTTTGTGCATAATTACTTAAAACTCGTTCTTTAAGCCGTTGTGATTTGGTGTTCAGTAATTTTTTCTTGATTTCTTTTCTTTGCTCTATCTTTTCCCATGTGGTCTCACTTATCCATTCCTCTTTTCTCCTTTTCCGATATCCCAGCACCTCTTTTGCTGTTTCCTGTAGTGTTTTATTGAACTCTAATATGGACATTTCTGCTTCGTCTTGTAGGACACTGAAGCGGTTCTTAAGTATTATTGAGAATTCATTTCTTGTTTGCTGGTCTATCAGTTTTCTTGTATCAAAATGTATCTTTCTGTGTTCTATAGCTCCACTCAATGACTGAAAAACCCGTAGCCCAGTCCCAATCCAGTCCCAATCCAGTACGATGCTGTGCTTCATCACTTTCACTGCATCGGCTGCAAAGAACATCAACTTGCAGTTCCAGGGTGATAAAAGAAGAAAATGAGGAGGAAAAGAAAGAGTAGGAGGAAGAAGAAGAAGAAGAAGAAGAAGAAGAACGTGCTGTTACAAATAACAGTTAATATTACTGTACTCTCAGCTGAATCGCTTCAACAACTTCTTACTTGTACCATCAACACTGATTGTATTTCCAACGCTACAGCTTGTGCTGCTATTTTTGTCTCCACCACCACCACCACCACCACCACCACCACCACCACCATCTTTTACTCTACCCCCCAGCTCTTCGGTCTAGCTTGTCTCATCGTCGGCATCGTCTTCAAAGTTGGTTGGGATGACGTCAGAGAAGCTTTCGTTAACACAGCCAGCGACGTGGACGTGGACTTGCAGGCGGCTGGAGATATACTCGGCTACGCTGGCATTGTCTTTGGATCCTTCATAATCGTTGTCTCCCTGCTGGGCTGCATTGGAGCGTGCTGCAGGGTTCGGCTGCTTCTTGTCCTGGTGAGTAGCAAACTAATGATTTAGCTTCAAATAAAAATATCGAATGTTTCTATCACAGCAAGCCCCCCTCCCAACAACGACAAAAGTCCGCGAAGGAGCTCCGTGAAGGGGAGTGTCTACGCCAAGGGTTCTCAACCTTAGATCGATAACTCAAATTAGGGTCTCAAGGAGGTATGAGGTATGGTCGTTGGAAGATGGATTAAATGTTGAACTGGTATGATTAAATGTTGAGCTGTTATGAAGTGGCGTTTATACATAATTTTTAGTGATTAGGAGCAAATTTAGATAGCGTTAAAGGCACCGAAATGGTGTTTGTTAATTTTTGCTGAATTTCAGTATTTTGTAAAACATCTTTTTTTCATGGGCCGTGGGACAGCTAAAATTGTTGATTTAGAGCCGTAGGTCACGTACCACTGCTGGTTTAGGGTGCCACTCAAAAAGGATTTGGAAACATTGGTCTAGATTGCTCAGATGACTAGAAATGTTTGAGGATTTTTAATTGAATACCTGGGTACGGGGAGTGCACGGGGACCACGGGGGAAGTATCGTTGACTTCAGAGGCCCTGGAAACTCAAAAGTTTTAGAACCTCTTGTCCAGAGTGTTCTATTTTGATGTTATGTGTACAATTTTAAATACCGACGGAAACAACAAGGACCGTGCGCAGCAAAATGTAAAAACAATGTAGGTAGGATTAATGTCGAAATATTTTAGACGAAACACATGTAACATAGTGCCCAGTATATTAGGATAGTATAATCATAATAATAATAATTATTATTATTATTATTATTATTAGCATTTAATATAGTTTATTGTTATTAATAAGCAGAATGTAGATAGAAAGCGATGGAAATTTTGAAAACCAGTGGGAGAGGAACACTCCCACCGTATTAATAGTATTATGACAGAATTATGTAGATACTTAAAAATACTAGACACAATGGAACTACGAGCTCTAATTAACGGAGGAAGTCTTGCACTAAAGACGTCATATTGTATGGAGATAAAATACTGGTGGCTTCTACAACTTTCCAAAATAAACCTTTCAGCAAGAAGCCACTACCGGTGGAACCAGTCCAGTCTTCATCTTGTGAGCCAGGTTAGAGAATCAAGGGTAGTAGTAATACCAGTAACACTACATGGGGAAAATAAGATTTGTTACATGTAGCACTACATGGGGAAAATAAGATTTGTTAAAAGTAGCACTGCATGGCGAGAGGAGACCTGTTACAAGTAGCACTATATGGTGAGAGGAGACCTGTTACAAGTAGCACTATATGGTGAGAGGAGACCTGTTACAAGTAGCACTACATAGCGAGAGATCTGTTGCAAGTAGCTCTGCATGGCTGTGAAAGATATCCTGGTGGTATCATTATATGAAAGGTAGATATATTTTACTATTATGAAGGGAAAAGATCTGCTACAAGTGGGACTGCATGTGAGGGAAAAGAACTGCTATTTGCGCTCACTGCTTGTAAGCAACAGATGTGTTAGTGTTAGAAATGCATGGCGAGAGAACCTCTGTTAGTACCGGCATTAATGTGTTATATGCAGCACTGCGCTATAGAAAGAAACACGTTACCTGTTGCACTGCATTATAAATAGAAACACGCCATCTGCAGCACTGCGCTATAGAAAGAAACACGTTATCTGCAGCACTGCGCTATAGATAGAAACACGTTATCTGCAGCACTGCACTATAGAGAGAAACACGTTATCTGCAGCACTGCACGACAGAAAGAAACATTATCTGCAGCACTGCACGATGGTTAGAGGTATCTCACCAGTAGCTTTGCGACATGAGGAAAAAAAAAGAGGCTCTGGTCTTGCTAGCAATGCTCAGTCACATGATGTTCTTTCTTGTCTAGTAAAAATGTTACATGACATTATTTCTTGACTGTTTCTCCACAGTATGCTATAATCCTGCTGATCCTTCTCATAGGAGAAGTTGTTATCGTTGCTTTAGTGGCCACCCATGCAAACAAGGTAAGTTTAAGAGATATATTTGTTGATAATGTGAACTATATGCTTCACTGGTTGTACAGTTTAGAACTATAACTATGCAGCACACTGCGCTATGTAAAAATAGGATCATAAGTATATAGATCAGAAAAAAGGAACGACTAAAGGGCGATACCGAGAGCAATAACTTAAAAGAAGACCATCTTCCCATAGACACAAGACTCAGGGAAGACTATCTTCCCATAGACCCAGGACTCAAGGAAGACAGTCTTCCTTGAGTCTTGAGTCTATGGGAAGATATACTTCCTTGAGTCTTGAGTCTATGGGAAGATAGTCTTCCCTGAGTCGTGTGTCTATGGGAAGAGAGTCTTCCTTGAGTCTTGCTTCTGTGGGAAGATACTCTTCCCACAGACACACGACTCAGGCAAGACTATCTTCCTATAGACTCAAGGACGTCACCGTCTTTCAATGAGTTAGTACAACATACTGAAAATAAGGTCAGAAAGGTATAATAAAACAGGACTGTAGAAACATCATCAGAGAAGACATGCAAAATCTTAGACTAATGTTCCAGAGAAGGCGGGATCAGACAATTCCATAATTTGTGAGGAAGACACACCGAAATTAATTCAGTCTTTCATTAATATGACGAACCATAGCTGGCCAAGACCATGTCCCACCTCCCTCTTTTGGTACCCCGCCCCCCTCCCCACCCGCCCCAGTAACAGACCTAGCCTGACTAGTGAGACATGGATCACCTCAGTCCCCTGGCGGTGGAGTCTCCTAAAGAAGTATTGCACATCCCCTCTCTCCACCCCCACCCACCCCCCGCGCTGTAGCTTCACCCTGGGACTCTAAGTAGCCGCCGTAACCCGCTCCAGAACCGACACAACGCTGTACCTCATCATCTTCACCACATCGGCTGCAGTGAACATCAGCTGGCAGTTCCAGGGAAATTAAAGAAGAAGAAGTCTCGCTCAGAACCTGGTAAACATCCACACTAAAACAAGAAG
Source organism: Achatina immaculata (assembly GCA_009760885.1). Lineage (NCBI taxonomy): Eukaryota > Metazoa > Mollusca > Gastropoda > Stylommatophora > Achatinidae > Lissachatina > Lissachatina immaculata. The sequence continues at coordinate 49,386,096 of CM019713.1, forward strand.
TGAGTCACGAGCCACGCACACACATGCACACACACATACATGCACACACACACATACACGTACGTATTTTTAAAAAATTCTTCAAATGAAAAATATCGCCCGCATATTTTAACAGTTAAACAGAAGTTAAAATCGGTATTTTCTCTGGAACAAAGGCTTTAACAAGAGTAAAATAGGAAAAAAATCACCGAAATCAAAGGCTGAATCCGCTCAGAAAACGAGAGAAAGTCGAGGAAGATTAATAGTTAATCTAATTCGTGGAATGAAATTTGTTTTTGAGGCGTAGAAAGACGATAAGAGAGAACTGGCAAGAAAACAAACTCAGTGATCATGCCTGGTGCTACAGGTAGGCAAACTGGGAAACCGCAACCGCCTAGGGCGCTGGCCTTATAGAAGTGCAACCCTGACCATTCAAAACCAGTAAATCTTCCCCGCTGTCCATGAAAAAGAGTCAAGTCAGTCAGGTGGGCGCGTTAGTAAACAGTGATACCGCGTTCAACATAGAAAATAGGACAAATAATGTATCTTAAAAAGTCTTAACAAGGAATACACATGGTAACAACATATAAAAAGAGTTCACTTTTATACTTTAACTCTTTACAGACACAGGAGGACATAGGAAAAGCTTTGGAGGAACGTCTGAGTGGTTACCATGAGGACAGTTCAGACTCTAAATCTAAAGCTTTCAGTGCAATCTTTAACAAGGTAAAAACTTTCTTTGCAATCTTTAACAAGGTAAAACATTCTGTGCAATCTTTAACAAGGTAAAACATTATGTGCAATTCTTAACAAGGTAAAACATTCTGAAAACATTTTGCGCAATCTTTAACAAGATAAAATATTATGTGCAGTCTTTAACAAAGTAAAATATTCTGTGCAATCTTTAACATGGTAAAACATTCTATGCAATCTTTAACAAGATAAAATATTCTGCGCAATTTTTAGCAAAGTAAAACGTTCCATGCAATCTTTAACAAGATAAAACATTATGTGCAATCTTTAACAAGGTAAAACATTCTGAAAACATTCTGCGCAATCTTTAACAAGATGAAATATTCTATGCAGTCTTTAACAAAGTAAAACATTCTGTGCAGTCTTTAACAGGGTAAAACATTCAATGTAACCTTTAACAAGGTAAAACATTTAGTGCAATCTTTTAACATGGTTAAACGTTCAGCACAATCTTTAACAAGGTTAAACTTATGCAATAAGTGCATAATTTAGGGAGGTAAAAATTCAAATTAATCTATAAAGAAAACACTGAACAGTGTGGTTCTCAAATCGCACAGATGAGCTCCACTTGACTTGTGAACGACACTGTATAAAGTGTTCCTTCATTTACATTTCATTTTTTATCAAATATTTATCCTTTCAATTCTGTTATACATTTGGATGAGAGTTCTTCGATTTATTTGACTTCTCATTGAGTCGTTAGTGAGTTAGAAAATCATGTTCTGATTTTTGATGACTATGCTGTGCTTGTCTCACGTACTGATATAATACTTCCAGTGCTTGCCAAGAAGCATGGGTTAACCGCCATTGGTAATATTTTCGTATGAGAGATGTCGTGTCCCATGGTTGTCTGGTTATGTGCCTAATTGTTCATGTATATGTCTGCTTTTAGTTTTCGCTTTTCCATCTATCCATCCATCCATCCATCCATCCATCCATAATATTTTCGAGGTGTGTTTCTCTTCTAATGGCTGATAGTAGAAGTGTTCTTTGGTTCTCTGATCATAACACCTCCAGGCCAGACACGTATTACCACATTCACTATATCAGAGCAAGTCCGATGAAATGTTCACTGCATTATATAAACCTGACAATTAAGGTATCAGATTCAGCAGTTGATAACATCACATGTACTAAGATGTAATATGACACAATCTTCGTTAGTTTCGTCGTTGAAGCACATAATCATTTCTTCACAATATCAGACTCTGTCATATTCTACACGCAGCATTTCGTCAATGTTCTCAACTTCAAAATATTCTACACGTGATACTAGAAAGATTCCTAGCTCAGTATTATATCAGATCTGCAACACGTGGTCAACTAGTTTCTCGTCTAAAAATCACATTACTTGGAAGTTCCAAAAGTATCAAATCTTCTTAATCACTTGGATCTCTTGAACCACATCTCCAGTTTAACACTGCTTCTTCAAAACTGCTTTTCTTGAGTATCTATTGCTGTAATTGTCCATTTGTTCCATCTGTCGTTACTTACGTCTTCTTTCTCTCTCGTGTCTTCTCTGGTGTGTGTTCTCCTTCTGCTGTTCTTTGATTCTCTGTACTTTGTCCATGTAATTTGAAAAAAAAATATTTGAAACTCTAGTCACACGTTAATTTCGTAGAATTTCAATACTGAAATATTTTTGCCACATTTCGTCCACAGCTGGAATGTTGTGGTATCTTCAGCTACAACGAAAGTTTTCCACACAACACAACGACAGCCGGCTTTATTCCTGCTCCACAGAGAAACACATCAGGAGTACCTGTGATTCCTATCACATGCTGCAAGAATTTCGACTATCAGGCTACACTCACTACTGCCAGCTTTGGCACATACAATGAGTGCTTGCAACATCCCAGTGACAGCAATGCTTACGTTACGGTATTTCATTTGTGTTTACTGTTAAATAAGTGTTTACTGTTAAATAGATGTTTATTGTTAAACAGGTGTTTACTGTTAAATAAGTGTTTACTGTTAAATATAGGTGTTTACTGTTAAATAGGTGTTCATTGTTAAATAGATTACTTTAAACTAACTACACACTCATTTGATTTCTCTCTGTATAGCTGAGATTCGGTGGCCTAGTTAGCTGGGCGGTTAGGCGCTTGGTTTACTAATCCGATGGTGCCGGGTTCATTCCCTGCAGTGGGAGATTTTTTTTTTTTTTTGTGGTACGCACCAAAAAGGCCCCGGGGTCGACCCAGCCTCTAAAAATTGACACCAGCGAAATCTGGGAAGTTAAAGCGGCCAGGCGTGATACTGACCAAATCACACTTTCCTGTGCCGAAGGTCATGGAAAATACGGGCCTAACACCGTATTCCCCAATTTGCCTTATTGGCGTGGAAACGGAAATTTTACCTTTTGTTTTTACTTTTTATAGATGAGATTCAGAGATTCTTGTAGCTGATGTCGTGATGATGATCGTGGAGCACAGACAATCGAGATGGACTTGGAATGCTGGACCGATACCTTCACGAATTCGCGGCAGACAAAAGAAAAAAAAAGTGCTTACTGTGGTCCCTAACTGCACGTGAAATACATTCATCCCTACTATCTCCGACCAAACGGAAGCAATAATCTCTTTCTAGAAGATTTCCAGTCTTAGCCATAGGAGAGTTAAGACAAGGTCTTCACCAGCGGAGTCTTGGAAAGATCCTTGCCTGAGGAGAGTCTGTGCAAGTTCTTTTAGAAGAGTTTCAGCAAGGTCTTCACTAAAGAAGAGTCTGTGCAACGTCTTATCTTCACTAGAGAAGAGTCTTAGCAAAGTCTTATCTTCACTAGAGAAGAGTCTGGGCAAAGTCTTATCTTCACTAGTGAAGTGTCTGGGCAACGTCTTATCTTCACTAGAGAAGAATCTGGGCCAAGTGGCAAAGTCTTAGTTAACGTATCAATGATAAATGACCGGAAACGCTGCATAAATTACAGAGATATGACCAGTGAAATTCTTTTCGCCCAGTCACTTGACAGAATATGTTGGCAAATGAACTAGAACGACACATTTTTGTGTTTGCTGAGATTACAGGAAAGTGAAAATAACTGAATCAGAGAGATGACACAGAAAGCAAAGCCTTTTAATAACCAACGCTGACTAAACTGAGGTATGGCCCGCCATGCACCTTATTAAGTGGGATTCTGTTTAGACCCTTGACTTGTACTTCACACAGACAATCTTAATAAACTCCAGTGCAAGGAGGTCGTTCATGTTTCACAACATCTTGATGGATGGTGTAGCCTGTTACGACCACAGTTCCATTGTAATCGATACAAGGTAAAACAACAACAACAACAACAACAACAGTAGCAACAACAATAACAACATCTAGATGTGATGACATTATATGAACAAGGCCGATCCGTTGTCTGTGTACGGTCATCATTTTAGAGTAATAAAACTGCTGGTCTTGTTTCTTCTTTGTTCTCATTCGCTTTTTATCTACCTCAGCCTGATAATATTGTTCATTGTTTTCTGTGTCGCAGGGTTGTCTGCCGACAATAATTGACAAGATAAAGGACAACAAAAACATTCTAATCGGTGTTGGAGTAGCCATTCTTGCCCTGGAGGTAAGATGTACCATTGTTTTTTACCAGTACTGCCTTCACCATCACGAGCAGCGCCTTTGTAGATGGTATCACCATCATCAATACCACTGCTATCATTAGTTTTAGTATCACCACCAGCAAGATATCACTCCTAGTATCACTTACGTTATCGCTGCCCTCATGAACACTTTCAACAAAACAAAACAAAACAAAAGTTGTTTTCTTGTCACGCCCTGGGGACTTGTAGGGTTTGATACAGAAACTCAGTGTCTGAGCTGCTCTCTGGCAGATATGCCTTCATTATTTTTTTTAACATACGCATCAACATCCAACACTTTTCTTACTTGTCCTTACTCTCATCAACATCCAACACTTTTCTTACTTGTCCTTACTCTCATCAACATCCAACACTTTTCTTACTTGTCCTTACTCTCATCAACATCCAACACTTTTCTTACTTGTCCATACTCTTCTTTAACATACACATCAACATACAACACCTTTCTTACTTGTCTATACTCTTCTTTAACATATACGTCAGCATCCAACACCTTTCTTACTTGTCTATACTCTTCTTTAACATATACATCAGCATCCAACACCTTTCTTACTTGTCTATACTCTTCTTTAACATATACATCAGTATCCAACACCTTTCTTACTTGTCTATACTCTTCTTTAACATATACATCAACATCCAACACCTTTCTTACTTGTCTATACTCTTCTTTAACATATACATCAACATACAACACCTTTCTTACTTGTCTATACTCTTCTTTAACATATACATCAACATACAACACCTTTCTTACTTGTCTATACTCTTCTTTAACATATACATCAACATCCAACACCTTTCTTACTTGTCTATACTCTTCTTTAACATGTACATCAGCATCCAACACCTTTCTTACTTGTCCTTACTCTTCTTTAACATATACATCAACATCCAACACCTTTCTTACTTGTCTATACTCTTCTTTAACATATACATCAACATCCAACACCTTTCTTACTTGTCTATACTCTTCTTTAACATAACATACAACACCTTTCTTACTTGTCCTTACTCTTCTTTAACATATACATCAACATCCAACACCTTTCTTATTTGTCCATACCCTTCTATAACAGCCCATACTCTTCTTTAACATATGCATCAGCATCCAACACTTTTCTTACTTATCCAAACTTTATTTCACCATTATCACAAAACTCCTTATCTACCATCTTTTATCTGCATATTTTATTATATTCTTCCGACACCAGATGTCCTTTAGCCGTAACACTACCCCCCAGATGAGTTTTATTTTATTAAATTTAGTTCTGCATTGATTATATGAATTTTTGTGAACATATGTGAATGCACAAGCACATATGTTTAAATGCGAACATATGCGAGGATCGTATGTTCCATTTGCGCCGCCGACACGTGCAGATATTAAGACAGGCAAACCTCGTTGTTGGAAGGGGGGAGCGGGGATGGTTTTACTGCATCATAAAATGATACTTTATAACAAACGTATATATTTTAATGAAAATCCTCGTTCCTAGGTGTGGAAGACTATAAAGAATAGTATTATGCGTAAGTGTGTATGTTGATTAAAAGGAACAATTTTGTATAAATAGGAAACTACGAGGTTTTGGTACGGTAAAGTAAGAGAACAAATATTGTAGGATTAAACCTCGAAAAAATCGTAGACAAAGCACTTTAGTGAGACGTGAGAGAAAGAAAAATCACCTGGGATTCGAACACGGACTCCGGTAGGACGAGCAGCCGTCTAGCCACGAGAGAACAGCGTACTATCGACTTAGCCAAATAGCACCCCCATGTTGGTTAAAAGAGTGTTCCAAAATGAGCACGTATTGTAGAAAATGAATACTTTCCAGAAGATTTTGAATAAATCTGGATCACAGTATCAAGTCAAGATGACGTTTTGAGCATCTGGCAGATGGGTTTCTCTGACTGACGTTATTTGGCAAACTTCCCTGCTACATGTACTGCCTAAATTTAATTCCTGCGAGCGAAGACGCCGTCCCATTTGGCAGTCAGGGACTAATAGCTGACATGTTAGTGACAGGTTTTGCGAACCACTGCTGGGTAAGACCCTGTTCCAGTTCTCCTTTGGTACCTCCAGTAACAGGCCTAGCCTGGCACGTCACATTTCACATCCGTTTGGAATATGTGATCAGGTTGCTTGTTTCATAATTCACATCCGTCAGGAAGTTGCAGGATCTGAGAAACTTCAGTTTTCTTTTACGTTCGCAAGTGTTTTGCCGTGCTTTTAGTTTCCTTCAGTCCATCTGAGGCAATTAACAGTCTCATTCAACATGTTCTGAGTAATCACTTGTAGCTAAGTTCCAGTTAGTCCTTGCTGGTAGGTTTACTTGGTGTGTGCTATATTTTGATCAGTTGTTACATTCTTGGTTTCCTAAACAGCCAGAGAAGAGAAAGAAAGAGAGAGAGAGAGATTTAGACAGAGAGATATAGATAGAGAAAGCAGAGAGAGAAAACGAGAGAAAAGAGAGATTTAAACATACATTCAGAGAGAGAGAGAGAGAGAGAGAGAGATTTAGACAGACATTCAGAGAGAGAAGTTTAGACAGAGAGACACAGAAATAGAGAGGATGAGAGAAAGAGAGAGATTTAGAAAGAGGGAGAGACAGTGAGAAACATACATTGAGAGAGATAGAGATAGAGAGAGAGAGAGAGGTTTAGACAGAAAGATACAGAAATAGAGAGGATAAGAGAAAGAGAGAGATTTAGAAAGAGGGAGAGACAGTGAGAAACATATATTCAGAGCGAGAGAGAGGTTTAGACAGAGAGATACAGACATAGAGAGGATGAGAGAAAGAGAGAGATTTAGAAAGAGGGAGAGACAGTGAGAAACATACATTCAGAGCGAGAGAGAGGTTTAGACAGAGAGATACAGAAATAGAGAGGATGAGAGAAAGAGAGAGATTTAGAAAGAGGGAGAGACAGTGAGAAACACATATACACAGAGAGGGGGGGTTAGGAGAGAGAGAGACACACAGAGAGAAATACAGAAATAGAAAAGACAGGATGAGAGAAAGAGAGATAAAGATTTAGAAAGAGAGAGATAGAGATAGAGAGAGAGAGAAACACACACACACATACACATACAAACAGGTGTTCTTGAGCTCCCTTATAATCTTTCCGACTCCTAGATCTTCTAGACAAGATTAGCGTGTTTTAACTTACTGAAGGACTCTGTACTCCTTATGATGCGGGGGGCCGAAATTTTGTTTCATGTTTGAGAATGCTGGCGCAGTGGAAGGAGATACAGCGGATACATTGACTCCAGGACTACAAACATAGTCTCCCTCCCTCTGCTACCGTGTAAATAAAGAGAGAAATAGTTACACTTTAGCTAAAGCTTAATATAATGAATTTAATGAGGTAGTTTATGTATTGCCATAATTTTTTTGTTCTCATAATCTTAGTGCTGTACGATCCGGTTTCTTTATGAATCCTGTATAAACAGTACACATTTTCTGATTATTGAAATAGTTGGCCGTTGTGCCAAATAATTATCTTTTGCCTTCAGATATCGGGGGCCAAGTACCTTTATCTCTTTGTTTTAGAAAACATCACGTGAAGAGTTCAATCAGAGATAAAGGATATGGCGAATAAACAGCGGTGGTTGCTTTAAAAATACACGGGCGGTCCTAGTATTACTGATATAGCTCTAGCGGTCTGGTTAAAGTAGTAATTAGAGTGGCTTGATAGAACGTTTAAGTGACTTATCTGCGCACAGCTATCTTTGATATAGTTGTCTGCCGCAGGGTACAGTACTAAAAGTAGCTGGTAATGTCTGCTGTGACGTTGTCTAGGGTACCATGTCAATCCTTGTGCCATATATTACAGAGATAGCACCTTTTTGGTTTTTTTTACTGGAAAGGTTTATCTTGTACCTAAACACCCTCCACCTCTTCCTGGTAACATCACCTCGATGACCTTATGCCATATATTATAGAAACAGCACCTTTTGGGTTTTCCACTGGAAAGGTTACCTGGTATCTTGCTAGTTCAGGTTCTGCTACACACCCTCCACCTCTTCCTGGTAACATCGCCTCGATGATATGTGATGGTTTAGTTATGCAGAAAAGAGGTGACCCCTCTAGCAATATCGTCAGTGAACGATACCCGGGGGAGGAGGGTGTGCGTGTGTATGTTGGGGGGGGGCATAACTCGCTTCCTCGAACTTGAATGAGATCTGAATCATCCATCCTTTCGTATTCAGACAAGTCCAGATGTGCTCCGATCATCTCCTTAGTATATCCCTCAGTGTACAACAAAACAGCTAAAATAAAGGCTAAATAAAGGACTTCTTGTAATTTCCAGATAAAAACATGGCGGCTGTATTTATTATAAACTTTTTATCTTGTCTTGGATATTTTTTTCCACTAGTGATTTAAGAGTTAGTTATTAAATCATCGAAGAAAGAAATTAATCATCCATCAGGAAAGTCACTAGATCAATCACTCACTCAAGCCAGATTGTTTGGTTTTTTTTCTCACTTATTTGCTTGAAATACTCGCATAATTTCCTACATGCGCTCTTAATCAGCTGCTGATGGTCCTGTTGTCCTGCTGCTTGTGCTGCTCTTCCGAAAAGAAGGGAGTCTATGCCTAGTCGTGCAGGTAAACAAAAGCCACCGCCCACCGAGCATTTCCCCTAGGACACCGGCCTCCTTTTGATAGCCCCAGCACTCTCTGAAGTCTCTCCTGCGTTCTCTCTCTCTCTCTCTCTTTCTCTCTCTCCCTCACCACCCCCGTGCGCTTCTAATATTAAAATATCTTCATATTAATGTCATTTATGATTTGTTTGTTAGTTTTCAAGCCACTCGTTTACTGCACAAAATTGTAGAAACTTTGTTCATAAAAACACACTAGTTCATGCGCAAAAATCTATAATCTTATGATTATTTTAACGTCATCATTATTTTCGTAAATTATGACCAGCTCATGGTACTAAATAAATGAGTAACTTTAATGACTCTAACGTAAATATGATTTTACAATAATTAAATTACTTATTTATATTAACGCTTGAATACTGTCAGCTTAGTTAGTCTCTGTAAGGCACCGCATTGCGCTAAATTACGTGAAGAAAGCGTTACATTATATACAGAAAACATGACATTATGTTCAGAATGGGTTAAATTATTCACCTAGTCGCCACATGATTTATACGTTACTCAGTTAATTGTATCTGATGAGTTTATTTATTTGTAAATTAACCCTACATAGTTAGTCATGCCACATTCATTTATAAATTAACCCTACATAGTTAGTCATGCCACATTCATTTATAAATTAACCCTACATAGTTAGTCATGCCACATTCATTTATAAATTAACCCTACATAGTTAGTCATGCCACATTCATTTATAAATTAACCCTACATAGTTAGTCATGCCACATTCAATTATTATTACATTAAATTACTCCCATCTGGTCACGGTAAAGTACACTTAATGCATCGCGCGGCACACATCGTTCGTCAAGTAACAATGAGTAATTTAGTCTGACATAATCTCTCATTAATGCTTTCATTATAATATATAGACATATTTACAGTACATGCAAGGAAGTGCAGATCTTAATTAGTCGTATGTCTCATAGTCGTTCCTTCTTGGATATGTACAAAGAGCTATTTTATGTACATATTATAGTCACTATGTTTTTTCCCATTGTTGTTACTCTGTGAATTCCGAGATGTAAATGAAATGCATGTCGTGCAAGTCATTTCGTATGTAAGTGTGTAAGTAGGCATGAATGCTTGCATGTAATGAAGTCACTAAAGATGTTTGCACTCACCGTAACCCTTTGTGTCATGTGCATAAAATGTTTAATCCCTTCTACAGAACGAGCGAGTGGCCGCTTTGCCAAACTGAACCACCTTTTGCTGTTACCTTTCACCAGCACCCTCCCCAGCCTTTTGAAAGCTTGACGTTGCCTGTATCCTGACCTCGTTACTATTCTTAAACAGCTCCCCAGAAAACTTAATAGAACGGCAGTTACTAGGTCATGATGTAAATCTAGACTGTTACATTTTAACGTAATTCAGCTGCCACTTTCCCTTATTGTTGTTCATATTGTGTCTAGACTGTTACATTTTAACGTAATTTCAGCTGCCACTTTCCCTTATTGTTGTTCATATTGTGTCTAGACTGTTACATTTTAACGTAATTTCAGCTACCACTTTCCCTTATTGTTGTTCATATTGTGTCTAGATTGTTACATATTAACGTAATTCTGCTGCCACTTCCTCTTATTGGTGTTCATATTGTGAAGTCTTATTTCTATACAAGAGCAAGTCAAAAAGAAAAAGTAACCACAATTCAGGCGACACCGTAACCACTGAAAAATATGTGAAAAGAAGCGAGGCTGAGTCAAAAATATGTGAAAAGATGCGAGACTGTGTCAAAAATACTTGAAAAGATGCGAGACTGTGTCAAAAATACATGAAAAGATGCGAGACTGTGTCAAAAATATGTGGAAAGATGAGAGGCTGAGTTGAAAACACGTGAAAAGACGCGAAGGTGAGTCAGTAACGTGTGGAAAGATGTGAGGCTAAAATATGTGAAAAGATGCGAAGATGAGTCAAAAATGTGTGGAAAGATGTGAGGCTAAAATATGTGAAAAGATGCGAGGCTGAGTAAAAAATATGTGGAAAGATGTGAGGCTGAATCAAAGTCTTTTCACATCCCCCCTCCCCCTCACAATGGTTGCATCCTTTCATTTTCTGTCAACTTATTAGCTCGCCCTCTTGTTATTCGGCCTGGTTAGCTGAGTGGTTAGGCTCTTGGTTTACTAATTCTGGGGCGACCATCCCCAACCCAGCGCGTCACAGGTGGCGGATGGTGAACGTCCTCCAGATATGGAGGATCCCTGTGAGTACGGATTTACCCAAATAAGCAGGCGCGGACCAACTGGCGGTAGACTCAGAGAGCGAGGTGGGGTAGTAGGTGGCTCTACTACTCCTATAAAGAGCCTCATGTGCTCAGTGAAAGGAATACCAGGCGGGTAAGAGCCGCCTTAAAACCTCTCGCTCCCTCTGCCTTGTGGGTAGGACAGGGAGTCCAAAGGCTAGCGGAGAGTCCGTACACAAAATGACAGAAGGCAACGGGAAACCACTGTTGTAGTTCCCAAGAATAGTTATGCTTGAACAGAATAATCGATTCACCATGAACGACGCTAATGGATGTTCCTCTGGAACAGCCCCGTCCGGTAGGGCAGCTGACGAGCCACAGGTGAGACCAGATCGTCATCAAGCTACTGGTAGCAAAAGTAACATTTATGTGTGTCTCGGCTGTTTTGTTAAGTTTCCAGGTCTCACAGGAATATGTTGCGATGGGAAAGATGCATGCCCTTAAAAATGTTATTTTTGTAGTTCTGTTTGTCCCTCTCCACATATTCTTTAGTTGTTTTACTTTCTGCAGAGCGATAGATGTCCTCCTTTTAATTTCAAGGGATTTTATGCCTATTAATTTGGCCTCTCTTATCAATGTCCTCTTTAGTTTCACGTGGTCTGGCTCTTTTTCTTCGGCCTGTTGTGTTCCACTTTATAGCTTGTTTTGGGATTCTCATCACGTGATCAACATATGTCCATCTCCTTTTCCTAATCACCCATGAGACTGGTTGTTGTTCAGTCATCTGTCTTATCTCTGCATTGTTCTTGAGTTCGTTCCACTTGATGCCGAGTATTTTCCTTAGGCATTAGAGTCTAATTTGTTGTCTATTTCTTTAGTTGTTTTCCAGCTTTCGCATGCATAAATGGGTGTGGATATTACATTTGAATTGAATAATCTTAACTTGGTTTTTGTGCTTAGAACTTTTGAATGCCATATGTAGAAGTGTTATGAGGATGAAAATGATGTGCGATGAGTTTTACAATGCCATGATGGAAGCGTTGGTGAAGACACAATGTAACAAAGGTTGTTTCTAAGTATGTTTTACACAGAAAAAGTTGATAAGACAAGGACTGGTTGTAGCCCGGGACGGTTGCCACTCATAAGTTGACACGCCTGAGTGGATTATGTAAGCTGACCTGGAAGCTGAGTGATAGGTGTGGGTTCTATTGGTATTCTTAGGTTTAAGATTAGAAAGAGATTAGATAGTGAATACGTATTAGGGTTAGAGTTTCCCTGGGAAGGGAGTTTACTAGGTTCTGTATCTACATCATACAATTATAGTCCTATCACAGCTAACACAAACCTAAATACTAATTGAAATCCGTATCGATTTTTGTTGGAAGATGTACAGAAAACTTTTTTTTTTTTTTGTTAAAAAAAATCTGTTTTCAAACATGGCCTTAATCCTGCATAACCAAACAAGATGCCTAAATTTTGCAAAGAGGATGATAGACTGTGACTGGTTGTCTGCTCCTGCCCGAGAGGTGGTGTCTGACTGCTCTGTCACATTTCTACTTTCTTCTGTTGTCCTTGTTGTTACCTCTTGAGTCAAACGTTTTAAAGCTAAAGAAACAGTTTTGCACTCAAAGAAGATGTGTTCTTCTGTTTCTTGTGTGTTTTTTCTACATAGTCTGCATCTGATAAGTCTGTTGGATCTGCGGGCGACTTCTTATGTGGTCGGTGTTATGTTGAACAATAGTCTGTATGTTATCTCTCTTTTTTAAAAAACACTGTATGGTGCTGCTAGATAATTGTAGCAGCTCCGATTGATTGAGACTGAGGGGTGAGAGAGACGGAGAGAAGAGAGAGCACAGAAAGTGAAACAAGAGAGGCAAGGGACAGAGAGAAAAGAAAAAGAGAGCACAAACAAAGATAAGACAGACAGACGGACAGACACGCATAGATAGATAGATAGATAGATAGATAGATAGATAGATAGATAGATAGGGGGCCGGGTGGGAAGGCGGGCGGGCGGACGGACGGACGGACAGACAGACAGTTGAAGTTAAGGAGTCTCACTTTCAGATTATCCCCTTAAAATTTTTTTTTCTTCAACGACCTGAATCTGTTTTCAAAACAAGCCACGTGCGACATACCTCACTGTTTCATTTAAGTTTTTATCTTTGCCAATTTTCTGAGATTTGAATTTCAGAACTCTTTTTTGTTGTTGTAGTTGTCAACTGTTCTTTACAATACAAACAGAAACCGTCGCCGAGCAAACAAGAGACTATTTGCTGCGGATGTAGCAGTCTTTGGTTTTGTATAGAACAGATAGCCGGAACTATTTGCTTACTCACTGATAACCTCCGGATGTAATAGTCCGAGGTTTTGGTACAAAACAGATATCTTAGAGGTTTTGTTATTTTGTTTTTTGATTTTGTTTCATTTAAAAAAATAATCTAGCTAAAGGTGATACAAATCCTGATTACTTGAAAGATTAATAACAACAGCGAAGTAACGTCAAATAACTAAACACATATCTCTCTCTCTCTCTCTCTCTCTCTCTCTCTCTCTCTCTCTCTCTCTCTGAACCGTAAGTGCCCAGGGCACATGGGGCTTCCGCAAGGGTTTTCCACAAATGCTTGTCCTTTGCCCTTTTTTCTGCTCTTGCCCAGGTGAGCCCTCTATTGCTCAACATCCTCTCTGCTGTTCTTCTCCATGTCTCTTTTGGTCTACCCTTACCTCTGTTCCCCTGTGGTGTCCATCTTAGTGCTGTTTTTGGTAGTGAGTTGTCAGTCATTCGAAGAACATGTCCCAGCCATCGCCAGCGTCTTTCTTCAATAATTGCTGTCAGTGGTTTCATCTGCATCTCTGCCAATAAGATGTTATTTCTTATGGTGTTTGGCCAAAATATTTTTCTAATTCTTCGTAAACGTTTAGTCTGGAAAGAATTCAAACACATATACGCACCCAAAAGTTGACATCTATCATACAAATACGCATAGACACGGACAGAGATACGAAAAGAGGCAGACAGAGGAAAAAAAAGAATGAAATAACCGACTCATTTGTTACAAGCGAGGAAAAAAAAAAATGCTGATTTTGAAACTAAGCCCGGTGGAATGAATTCTGTTTGTGTTTTAGTTGCTAGGAAACCACATTTCCTGTATTAAAGTATTATCGATTACTCCGAGAAAAAAGATAGACAGCTGAAATTAGGAGAGGAAAAAAAAAAGTCGATCATGATAGAAGATAACATGAAGGCAGCAAACAATTCATGCGAGGCATTACATGTGTAATAACCACGGACTTGACGGTGGCTATATATCTGAACGCATGGAAATCTACGTGTTTTTATTTGCTGCTGTGTTGGGCCTTGTCCCATCTTGTCTTGGATAAATGGTGCGCTTACATTATAACACAGAATAAACAGAAATATCTTTACATCAACGAGAAACTTCAAAAGAAAGAAAAAAAAAATTCCCAAGGATGGGAAGTAAAGAGTTAATAAACATTTGGCTGCATATATAGCTGAAGACGATTAATCTTTCACAGCTTGTAGGCTGGTTATAGCTGAAGATGGATTACTCTTTCACAGCTTGTAGGCTGGTTACAGCTGAAGATGGTTAATCTTTCACAGCTTGGAGTAAGGTGTCAAGATGAGACAGTATGAAGACATCAGATGTTGTGTTGCTGAGTGGATTCACACAAAGACACTCAGCCTGGACACGCGACAACAGCCGGTGTAGGACGTACTCAGACAGGCAGCCCAGGTTAACAACTCCACACAGGAGCTACACCTTGAAGTCTTGACACATCCTCGCACGATTCAAACAAATGTTTAATGGTAGAATCCGAACAAATGCGCGATGATGATGATTATGATGATGGTAATGATGATGATGATGGTGGCAGTCATCATTAATGGTGGAACAACAAGAGTCATTATTAATGATGGAACACAAAAGTCATCATTAAATGGTGGAAAACAAGAGTCATCATTAATGGTGGAAAACAAGAGTCATCATTAACGGTGGAACACAAGAGAACATGAATATACAGGCAACATACATCTTAGGCTAGCTGTTTCGCCACAAACGACACAAAAACACAGGACTCTTGGCCTTGACTCTACGTTAAATCATGGTTAACACAAACAATGTGTTATTGTTAAGATTTGACATTGCCTTGAACAATGAAGAGACACTGACCAACAGCTGAGCCAAGATCCAATCTTGTTCCTAAACAATGCTATCTGTAACTTGTCGTGACAGAATCACTAAAGCTCATTCCCCATTCGATGCAAAGCCTATGTTAAAACGACATTTACAGTACTATGCCATCAGCCACCAAAGGCTTCGATGTATGTGTCTGTCCTTGTAGAATCCCAATAATGGGCCACTTCGTTTTAAAACATTTTTTTTTAATGTGTTCTATTTTGACGTTTATTTGGTGTTTCTTGGTTGGTTGGCTGTAATGTTGTCTCCTCACCCCTCGCTAGCGCGCGCACACACACACACACAGAAATATAAATATCTTAATCATGAAGTGAAAATCGATCATAGAGTTGAAATATACAAACAAATATAAACATGGAAGCTAGATCTCTGTAGAACTGTAGACGCGACAAGCTGTGGTAGACTATAACAGACGGAACAGGCCAATAACGGGAAAGAAACCTTTAGCTCGAAACAAGCCATCATATGTATGTGTATGTGTGTGTGCGTATGTGTCTATCTGTAAAAAAAATCTCCGTGTTCATTTTTTGGAAATACTTATGTATATGGTAACGCCCACATATATTCTGTAGGTACACTTTATAGTAACTTCGAACTAAAAATGTGGATATTACCATATTAAATATAGTTTTATTAATTTAGTTATATCTCGCTATCTAAAATGACAAATTAGCTACAAGATGTTTAAATGACGCATATACGATATTATCAACCAAATCAAAAGTTTAAAAATAGCACAAGGCCAAACAAAGTACACGGAACGATAAAAAAAATAAACATAAGCATACTTTCTATTGGCTCGTATCATCTACACGAGTGCTGTACGTGATCAGTACTGAATTTTGATTTCTCCCAGCCTTTATCTTGATGTGCTTTTTTTCCATAAGAACACACAGGTTTCGTTGAACGAGAAAAAGCAACACATAATTATAAATTTATTTCCCCTGCGCTCATTTTGACCACTGCTGCCGTAATTCTGATAAATATATTTTTTTCCCTGCACTGTTTTCTTTTCCATTTTCCTCTCCATGCGAATATATACCTCCCCGCATTGTGTGATCTTTTCATTAGAAGACTTAACGCTGAAGTGATTTCACTCTATTCATTTTATTTCACTCTATTCATTTTAAGATTAGTAATTATTTTTTTTTAAAAGTGTTTTTTTTAAAATATGACGTCACATCTAAAATAGATTGAAAAAAGTCTAAAATAAGACATTACTGTGGTACAAAAAAAAGTTAAAGTACCAGTAAATAAAGGGTATTTTAGTATTAAAGGTATTTGATTATATCTGGTCGTCATGGTTAGTGCTCGCTCCTATAAATCCAGTAGTATAGGATTCGAGTCCGAACAGCAGAGATTTGTTGTTGTTTTTTTTTTTTCTGGTACCACCACGCAAAAAAAAAGGCCACGGAGTCCAGTCACCCTGTGAAAATATGTACCAGAGAAACTTGGAAAGGTAAATGCGGCCAGGCCGTGACACTGACCACATCAGACTTTCATGTGCCGGTGGTCTTGGAAGTACAGGCCTAACACCGTACTCTCCAATATGCCTTAATGGTACGGAAGCGGGGATTTTGCTTGTTTTTTTTTATATTGCATATGTACCTGAATGAGAAGAAATCATTTATAAACTTCCCGTGCTATGATTTGAGATCAAAAAGGAAAATTTGTGTTAAGATTATTCACATATTCTGCGACTCTTTATAAGGTGAAAGTGTGCTAAACCTGCCGTGTTTGTGTAGAACGTGAGATACTTTTTTTTTTTTTTACCTTGGTATTATTCTGCCTTTCTTCCCATTTATCTTTCCTGTGGTTATGATGTTTTTCAAGCCCTCCTTGAATTCTTTAAAAATTATTATTTATAAACCTAGAAAAGTCAAAGTGGTCGACTAATTATCTGCCTTTAATGGAGAAATAAACGAGATAATTAGACCAATTTCTGCATTTAGACATATTAGATCAATTTCTGCATTTAGACATACTTGAGAGTGATTAATGAAGTGAAAGGTATTATTCTTCCACGTTAGAATTGTACTCTGAAAGACTGAAACAAAAATCATTACTTAATTCTGTCGTAGTGATTCATGGGAAGATAAATTTATTCACTAAAAATAGTTCTTCACGCACGAAGCGTGTGATAAATCACTTATTCAGGTTATTCACGTCAATGGAGGGAGAGCAGTTGTTATTAATTCGCGCACACTACATTTGTACCTAAAGTGCACGCGCTCTTAAAGTTGTGAGGTGATTTTACATCTCTAGTCGTGTGCCGCCTTCACACAAAAGATGTCTCAGCGACATGCTACCATTGAACTATTAATCCAGTCAGGCCAAGAAGTTGCGTAACACCATTCTTATTCAGCAGGGACAAGTTTTGCATCTACGGCGAGACAAACGTAATCATTAATTCTGATAACGGCATTTTCTTTGAGAGAATCTAAATTTCCAATGATAAGTACCGAGAGAAAACATCCAATGCGGATTAAGAACATGCCTTTTAATCAATGATCGTGGCCGCCATGTTTTATCAAGAAATGATGTCATGTCTATTTTTAGAGTTGAAGAAAGTTTTTAAAAAATGTGAAATCCCATCTATGGAACAAAACCATATGACTGCATTTATTATTATTATTATTATTATTATTATTAATTATTAATTATTATTCACAGTAGTTTAAGAGTTAATTTAAGTTAACTTAGCAAGATACAAAACATTTTCTGTATCTAAACTGAAAGGAATCACTCACTAATACAGTTATGCATCACTGACATTCACATCAAGTTCAAACATTTCAAATTTCTCTCCCCAGCTTCTCATGGTTTTCATCGCCTTCTTCCTCTGCTGTCGCCACGACAAAGATTAAGACCGTCATCATCAACATCATCATCATCGTCATCGTCATCAAGCCACGAACAGGAAATAGACATTTTCTGGAACTCCCCGACATGAGATTTTTAGAATACGTATTTTAAAAAAAATTTTATAACTATAGTCACTGTTATTTTTTTGTACGTTCTTCGCATTTACGCTATGTAAGTGTTTAGTAAATTAAAACACCGAAGAAGAAAGAAATGGAATGAAACGAAACAAATATTACTACTCTAAGAGCTGTTGTTTTTAAAGTGTAACATTTATGGCAAACTGAGAAGAATTTTGGTGAGAACAACAACAACAAAAAAATACCCCATAGGTCTACGCTCCTGTAGGGGCGAGGGCGTATGTGAATGTCCCGAACGCCAAGTCTCAGATGACAGATTACAGATTACAGAAATAAGAACTCAGAGGAATAGCTCGTTTTCAAAGAAAATAAATCACTTCTGGAACACAATTTTTTTTTCCATTTTCCATTTTCTGAAATGGTAATTTTTTTTTTTTTTTTGGGACCCCCACTAACGCATCTGATTTCACCTTACAGGTAAATAAATCTCTCTGCAATATCTATAGAATCAGGCCAGCTTTGAATGTGAGTTATTGATATCTTTATGTTAACTATATGAGATATTATATAATATATGTTTAAAAAAAACAGACCCGAAGAATTAACCTTATGTGTCCGTAGTAAGTTTTCCGCCTGATATTATACGTAGATTGACAGGATGTTCATAAAAGAGATAAAAAGATGAAGAGTTATAAGTAGATTTACAGGATGGTCATAAAAGAGATAAAAAGATGAAGAGTTATATGTAGATTTACAGGATGGTCATAAAAGAGATAAAAAGATGAAGAGTTATATGTAGATTTACAGGATGGTCATAAAAGAGATAAAAAGATGAAGAGTTATAAGTAGATTTACAGGATGGTCATAAAAGAGATAAAAAGATGAAGAGTTATATGTAGATTTACAGGATGGTCATAAAAGAGATAAAAAGATGAAGAGTTATATGTAGATTTACAGGATGGTCATAAAAGAGATAAAAAGATGAAGAGTTATATGTAGATTTACAGGATGGTCATAAAAGAGATAAAAAGATGAAGAGCTATATGTTATATGAATTATTTCATATAAGAGAAGCCACTCTGAAAGCAGGAGAGGGCATCCATGATGTGCTGGCTGGAGTCAGTTTTCGAAAAGTTTATTCGTCTCGTATTAATGTGCTTTGTCTGGATTCTCAAACCTTGTTCTAACCTTTAAAACACTCTAACACTGGTTTAACATTGCTCCCTACGCTAGTCATTACTGCTATGTGCCCAGTGTCTTTACATCGCAATATAATATGTAGGGGAGATAATCAATTTTTAAAAATAAGTCAAGGGGCAGTTAAACCGTTATCATGTGAGTCCAACAGTAGTTTCGTTTATGTCTTTACACCGACATATTATAAAATCTAGGGGAGATAATCATTTTTTTTCTAAGTCAAGGGGCAGTTAACCGTTATCATATGAGTCCCACAGTAGTTTCGTTTATATATGTCCTTCTTAAACAAAGAGCTATTTTATGTACATATTATAGTCATTATGTTTTTTTTTCATTGTTGTTACTCTGTGAATTCCGAGATGTAAATGAAACGCATGACGTGCAAGTCTTTTTGTATGTAAGTGTGTAAGTGGGCATGAATGCATGCATGTAATGAAGTAACTAAAGATGTTTGTAAATATCATGAACTTTCAGAACGCTTCAAGTACTGTTTGTGAAGCTGTTGAGGCGTGCCATACATTTCTTAGCCTTAGGTTATGGAGTGTCTGTTCTTGTATGGAATGCCGAAGTTGTATTTATTGTTATTTTCCCATCGTTTGATTTCCCAGTTTATAAAGCCAGTTTTTATGCTTTCATAGTATGGAATATGGAGAGACTGGAGATGCATTAACAGAGCTAAAGTGTTGGAGGATGATCCATTTCTGAAAAAAAACCCATTATTAAGCATGTAATATTGTTGCGTCAAAGAAAGCTATATGAAGGACTGAAGTGAAAACCATAATGAAGGAATGAAGGACTGAAGTGAAAACCCTAAAGAAGGATTGAAGGACTGAAGTGAAAACCGTAGTGAAGGAATGAAGGACTTAAGTTAAAACCCTAATGAGAAAATGAAGGAATGAAGGACGAAATTTATTTAAATAAATGTACTAAGAGGGTTTCGAGTAGAATGTCAGCACAAGAACAGAACAATGAACCCAGTCATCATATGGAGGAGGCTGTGAACTTCATCATCGCCGATAGTTATCCAGATTTACCATAACTTCAGCACTTTGAATGTTGAAGAAGAAGAAGAACCAAAACCAGAACCATATCTGAGCCAATCGCATTTACTCATCCACTCCTCAGGCCATGTTTCAAATACAACTCCAGAGTTTTGCAGGGACTAGAAAGTGTTCGCTTCACAAATTATTCTACATCGCTACCCCTATCATCATCATTCGCTTCTAATGTTTTGAGTTTTGCTTTGTTATTTATGCTTACAATTACGCCAGAATTATAGTGCTATCATTGTGTTATCTTTATTTGTTATCATTTTAATTCATCCATCTTCTAGTAGTGGATATCAC
This sequence comes from Achatina immaculata, assembly GCA_009760885.1. Lineage (NCBI taxonomy): Eukaryota > Metazoa > Mollusca > Gastropoda > Stylommatophora > Achatinidae > Lissachatina > Lissachatina immaculata. The sequence continues at coordinate 49,406,977 of CM019713.1, forward strand.
GGATAATTTTTAACTTGAATACATTTTATAGTTACAGAAACCCTTTTTTTTTAAAGAACACAACCGTCGTGCATTTGTAAACATATCTCCCGCATCTGAAAACGTATCTCGCACGTTTGAAAGCATACCTTAAACATTTTTATACATCTTTTGAGGATAAAGATTTTAAACAGTCGCTCAAATAAAGTAAGTAACGAATATAAATAATAAAAGAGCAAAACACTTTATCCTTCTCTCTCTCTCTCTCTCTGTCAAATAATTACACTGAAAACAGATGTTAAAACAAAATCTCTCGAACAGAAGTCAGACATAAGAACATTCTCTCTTAAATAGTTTAGAAATACCAAATAAAATTAAGGAGACAGGACACAAGCACATTTGTTTTCAAATTCAGTAAAAATCATAAAATAAAATACTTCTATAACATACAACTCATACATTAATTTATCCATTGCGTGGTCAGGTATGTGCGTTTACATGTGTAATTTATATCTATAGTATTACATTCCATTAAGCAATTTTCCTGCTGAAACAGTTTTTGTTGTATTAGTGTTATCCATTTTTATTCCCATTTATTGTACACATAGCTTTGCTCCTGCAAAAAGTTTCATAAATGGCTAACTTTACTTGAATATCATTTATGTTCATATTTTATTTGAACCAATAGACTGCGTAAATGTTTGAGAGTGAAAAATAGCTCTGGGATTTCCAATGATGCCCCTTATCTCTGAACTTTACTTTGTTTCCACGAAAACATTTGATCATTTCATAATGATTGTTTAAAAGATTTTGATTTTCAAATTTAGACTGTTAAAAAAAAAACTACATATGAGTCACAAGGAGATCAGTATAGAAGGCACGCTGAAGCTACTGATCAGAGCAAAACAGAGGATATAGTGCAATAATTAATACCATCAAGGTAAGCTAGCAGCGTTAAAACATACGACCATAGCGTACCAAGAAAACAGTAAACCAAAAACTGACCAGTAATGAAAAAAAAACAAACAAACAAACAGACTTTATATTTCAATATAAAGTCCGTTTGTTTGTTTTTTTTTTCTTCAAAGAAGCTTATCATAACAATTTGACTGAATCCACCGACAAGTAACCCATAGGACTGACTGAATCTACTGACAAGTAACCCATAGGACTGACTGAATCCACCGACAAGTAACCCATAGGACTGACTGAATCTACTGACAAGTAACCCATAGGACTGACTGAATCCACCGACAAGTAACCCATAGGACTGACTGAATCCACTGACAAGTAACCCATAGGACTGACTGAATCCACCGACAAGTAACCCATAGGACTGACTGAATCCACCGACAAGTAACCTATTGGACTGACTGAATCTACTGACAAGTAACCCGTATGACTGACTGAATCTACCGACAGGTAACCCGTAGAACCAAACTGAAAGGACAAAAGTAAGCCTCATTAAGCTGTTTGACTAAACAGGACCAATAAAATAAGTCATAGTAACTCATAGGATCAAACTAGACCAACAGAATAAGTCACAGTAACTCGTATGACCAAACTGGACCAACAGAATAAGCCACAATAACTCCTAAGAATAAACTAGACCAACAGAATAAGCCACGGTAACTCGTACGACTAAAGTGGAGAAACAAAGTAAAACACAGAAGTTTGACCTGGCGGAGGAAGAAGAAGAATAAAAAGTTCAACTTGAAGCTTAAACTGTAAGTGCTTTAGCTCTGATAGTGGAAATATGTTCTAGGTTCTTGCTCCCTCAAGCTAAGAACGTATACAAATCGCAGCTTTAGACTCATAATTTAAGGGAAAAAAAGCATTTTCTCACCTACAATAATAATGGCAATTAATAAATGTTTGTGAAATGATTGTTGCTGCATTTTACTAATTTTTTAAAATAACTACATAATTTCTGTGGTTCTTTATATGTCATGGCAGTGAATAAAAATGTTCATGAAATGACTGGACAATGGAGTGTAGATGTGGTTTGTTTGTTTGTTTGTTTGTTTGTTTGTTAATGGTTATTGTTGCTATGTTTTGTGCTGCAGAGACATTATTTCTAACATGAATGTAAAAAAAAACCCTCTTGTTTCGTATGTGCTTTAACTTAAATGTTACAATAACAATTATGTACGAGGGTCATGCTGAAAGTCGTGAGCAAACATTTTTTTGAAAATCAGAATTTATAGATAGAGAAAATATAAATGTATCAGATTAATCTGCATCCTTTTCTTCACTTTTCAACATAATCTCCATTTTTCTGCACACATTTTTCCCATCGCTCTGCAAGTTTGAAAATACCCTCCCGGTAGAATTCCGTTCCAGCTGACCTACGGCACAGACGCACTGCTTTCTGGACGTTCTCTGCTGTGGGAACCAGCGGGCACAAACTTTTTTTATAGCCTATGGTTTCAATTATTTCCTGTACTGCATTGTGTCCTATTCCAAGATTTACAGCGATTTCAGATACTGTGACACGTCTGTCTTCTTTAATCATGTCGTCAACCCTTTCCACGTTGCGTTCAGTGGAGGCAGTTCGAGGGCGACCGCTGCGAAGCATATTTTAGATGTTCGTGTTTCCATCTTTGAAATGTTTCATCCACCTCTTAACACCGCTAGCACCCATACACACAACTCTATAAGCAAGCTGAAGTCTTTGGTGAATTTCAGCAGCAGGGATTTCCCCTTTAACGAGAAACTCAATAACAGCATTTTGACGAAACGAAACTTCAGCACCCGCCATTTTGTTTATGCTCCGCGTGGTCACGTGACACGTGATGATGACGTCATGTGATCTCTACATGAAGTGCAAAGGACGCAGTTAAGGTGATACATTTATATTTTCTCTATCTATAAATTCTGATTTTTTAAAAAAATCTTGCTCACGATTTTCGGTATGACCCTCGTATAATATAAGTTTAATAATAAGTTTTATAGGGTTAATACTGAACCAAACGAGGCTTATTTTTTTTTTCTAACATGACGAAGCGTTTCTGCTTCTATCTTCTTCAAGAATTCAAGGAATTAACAACGAGAAAAGTGAAAATTATTGTTATCTATTATAACAATTAGGATGTTAACAAATCATTTAAATGAATATTAAAAACTACGAAATGCAGACGAGAAACAGCACTTTAGAGAAGAGAGAAGGAGAACAAAAATATACAGATGTTATAACGACAAAGAGACCATTATACCGTCACGATGAACCAAGAAGTTGGATATAAGAAAACGTATATATGACCTAAAAAATGCCCCCGGGGCAGGAAACATTCAGGGTCAGGCTGACACAAGCATCGGAGGAAAATTCTGAGGAAAATTAACGTGGCTATACAAATTGATAGAAATGGACATAATTCTGCAGGATTTCCGATAGATTATCTCCCTTCGAGTGCACGAGTAAATCACCTGTTAGATGACTTGAGGTCCACTCAATAGGTTCCTGAGTATTTCCACTCGAGTGCCCAAGATTTTACATTTATTACCAAAAATGTTAAAATATAAACGTAGAAACAGCTTCATTAATTAACAATCACACACTTGTGACGAATCGGTTTATAGCTTAATCATACAGAAGCAAAGAAAAAAAAGGGACAAAACAAGAAACAGGAGACAAAGGGGTAATATAAAGTCATATCAATGTTATACAATAAATAAGAATTTTAAAAAAATAGAAACAGGGAACACTCAGCTGTGACTACAATAAGCTACGTCGAAAAAAAAATTGTTACCAAGATGTGGGAGAATATAGAGACCACAGCAGATGAGCTTTGGCTTCTTGAATTCGTAAATATGAGGAGAAATAGAAGAATGAGAACCATTTCAGTATAGTTTATGCTCGTCTCGTTATTCCAGATCGAGAAACATTTCAGTATAGTTTCTGCCTCGTCTCACTGTTCTAAATCGAGAACCATTTCAGTATAGTTTATGCTCGTCTCACTGTTCTAGATCGAGAACCATTTCAGTATAGTTTATGCTCGTCTCATTGTTCTAGATCGAGAACCATTTCAGTATAGTTTATGCTCGTCTCAATGTTCTAGATCGAGAACCATTTCAGTATAGTTTATGCTCGTCTCATTGTTCTAGATCGAGAACCATTTCAGTATAGTTTATGCTCGTCTCACTGTTCTAGATCGAGAACCATTTCAGTATAGTTTATGCTCGTCTCATTGTTCTAGATCGAGAACCATTTCAGTATAGTTTATGCTCGTCTCAATGATACAGATCTAGAACGATTTCAGCATATTTTCTGGTCGTCTCATTGTTCTGCTATGTAGACAGAGCACTATTCGCTGAGATACTCCGTGTCTGAGAAACAAATAGGAGTCTTTGAATGTAAATGCCACAGGAGAGTCATTCAAATATAATGGACACACACACACACACAAACCAAATATATCCACACTACAAGAATTTCATACTGAAGAAGGTTGGCTAGTAAATAAAATTAAACAGAGAAAACTTAAGTATTTCGGGCATGTTAGACGTTATAAGAGTTTGGATAAGGCAGTCTTGTTGACAGAAATTCAGATGAAGCCACTGAAAGCAATTATTGAGGAAAGACGCTGGCGATGGTTGGGACATGTTCTCCGGATGACTGACAACTCACTATTAAAATAGCACTAAGATGGACATCACAGGGGAACAGAAGTAAGGGTAGACCAAAAGAGACATGGAGAACAACAACAGAGAGGATGATGAGCAATAGAGGGCTCACTTGGGCAAGAACAGAAAAAAAGGCAAAGGACAGGCGTTTGTGGAAAACCCTTGCGGAAGCCCAATGTGCTTTTGGCACTTAAGGTTCAAAGAGAGAGCGAGAGAGAGAGAGAGAGAGAGAGAGAGAGAGAGAGAGAGAGAGAAAGAGAGAGAGAGTCTTGGAAGGGTACATAATGGGAAAAAGAAAGAGAGGAAGACCAAGGCGAATATGGCAACAAGACATTGTTGATGAATTGCGAATGGATACATCAGCAGCAGGGCATCTTGTTTACAAAAGAGAGTTGTTAGGGAGGCAAAGTTTGGCAAGGGACATGCTAATGACTCAATGAACTCAGTGTCTGCAGCAACAGAGGATATATGGATCACCATATAAACCATGTGTATTTTTTTTCTAAAACGCTCTTAACTGTGCACGAGCCATTGTAGCAATGTGGTTGTAAATAAGCTCAGTAGTAAGAAAGATAACTGTAAGTTTATCATCAAACAAAATAAGCTCAGTAGCAAGAAAGCTAACTGTACATTTATCATCAAACAAAATAAACTCAGTAGCAAGAAAGCTAACTGTAAGGTTTATCATCACACAAAATAAGCTCAGTAGTAAGAAAGCTCCCAAGGGAAAGAGGAAACAAGGACGACATAGAAACACCTGGTGAAGGAGTCTTGAATCAGAGGTCATAAAGATCGACAGGACCTGGAAACGGATAGAAGAAACAGCCCAGGACAGAAGTTAATGGAGAGCCCTTGTTAGCAGCCAAAGTCCCAGCTAGGGGCAAAGAAGGAAAGAAAGAAAGGAAGGAAGCTACATTTACTTTCAAAGGAAGTAAAACAACACGGATTGACAGAGCTTATGAAAGCTAAAAAATAAAAAAAACCTGAACCCCCTTGAAAATCTTGAAGTGAAAATTTTAAAAATCCACTTGACATAAAGGAGAAATAACAAAAAATGTCCACTTTTAACCATGAATAATCTGTACGTATCACATATTCTGTACGAATTCTAAGACCAGAGACCCTTCACATAAAAATGCGGTCAAGATGAACCAGGAAGCTGGATATCAGAAAACGGATAATATGAGTTTTTTAAAAAAGTGACAGATAAAAGGGATGGCGACTGCAGTAAAACTGGTTTAAATAAATAAGATAGATAGAGGTGTATAGTGCAGTTTTACAAAGTGAGGGAGGGAGTGAATAAGGTGAGACAAAAAAAACGAATAGAAAGTATGAGAACGTATAAATGAAAAACATACAACATCCGATATTTCAGCGTGAGCCTTATTCGAGGATACATGCACAACGAGAGAAAAACACGAAGAACTTATCTGAATGTGTCTTCCTCCAAGTAGAAAATCTACGCCGAAATATCAGATGTTGTATGTTTTTCATTTATACATTCTCATACTTTCTATTCGTTTTTTTCTCACCTTACTCACTCCCTCCCTCACTTTATAAAGCTGCACCATACACCTCTATCTACCTTATTTTAAAAAAGTAAACTTTATCAACCCAGACAAAAAATGTCATGCGGTCACGATGACCAGGAAGCTGGATATCAGAAAATTGATATATGACCTGAAAAAGTGAATCATGCACCCCAGAGACGAAAACATGCAGGGTCAAGCAAAGGTTTTCCTTGTTCATGGATAGCATTACCGGCGGTGGCGTGATCATCTACTTCAGAAAATAAAATTTAGAAGGTCGTGGGGCATTCTGTACTTATGAAGGCACATAATCCTTATCTTATCACTTTAAGATTGCTTGTTATTTTTTTTTTTTTTTTCATGATTTCTTCAGCCACTTTAGGGGTATTTCCATGCATGTATGCCCACCTGACATCAAAGCAGGCGGAGATACTGATATGGCAACCAGCGACACATACATGCCACAGTCAGGGTTGGCGAACCATAGCTGACATACTACTACCAGGATTGGCGAACCATAGCTGACATACTACTACCAGGATTGGCTAACCATAGCTGACATACTACTACCAGGATTGGCGAACCATAGCTGACATACTACCACCAAGATTGGCGAACCATAGCTGACATACTACCACCAGGATTGGCCAACCATAGCTGACATAATACTACCAGGATTGGCGAACCATAGCTGACATACTACCACCGGGATTGGCGAACCATAGCTGACATACTACCACCAGGATTGGCGAACCATAGCTGACATACTACCACCAGGATTGGCGAACCATAGCTGACATACTACTACCAGGATTGGCGAACCATAGCTGACATACTACCACCAGGATTGGCGAACCATAGCTGACATAATACTACCAGGATTGGCGAACCATAGCTGACATACTACTACCAGGATTGGCGAACCATAGCTGACATACTACCACCAGGATTGGCGAACCATAGCTGACATACTACCACCAGGATTGGCAAACCATAGCTGACATGGTACCATCATTATTGGTGAACGAAAGCTGACATGCTGACATCAGGATTAGCGAACCATAGCCAGTCAACACCCTCTCCCACACCCCCATTGGGCCCCCTAGTAACAGGCCTAGCCTGGTTAAGAAGGGTGGGGTCACCACAGTCCCCCAAGTCTCCATGATGCTATTCCTCAGCGTCCTCACCACATCGGCAACACAGGGCACCCGCAAACAGTTCCAGGGAGTCTGAAGAAGAAGATCTGACACGAAAATCACGGTGTGGTCTAACAGGCCGCTCAGTTTCATGGTCCGCAGACACACCACTCCACCCGACATGTAATCTTTACTTTGGCTCTTTAGCTAAAAGCTCTGTTTTAAAGCGGATTCGAAAGTACATATATCGTGTAAATATGCAGTCTTTCAAACCTTACTCCGTGGAAAAACAGCGTGGTGTATAAACATGACTTTCATTAATGATGAAGAAAAAAAAAGAAAAAAAAACCTGACATAAAAACTTAACATATGAAAAAAAAGCAATACAAACACCATAAAGTAATAAAGAAAATTCTTGGGCCAGTTTCTTTTCAATTTTTACTTTATTACAAAAAAAAATCCATCAAGAAAACTTGACTGTCCCATCTTAAACTTCACTCCTATAATAATCTTCTTTACACTTTAAAGAGGTAAAGGTAACATCTCCGTTTCCATGCCATTAGGGCATATTGGGGATATGGTATTAGGCCCGTATTTTCAAAATAATCTGCGAATGAAAGTGTGATACGGCCAGTATCACGCATGGCCGCATTTATCTCCCCAGATTTCTCTTGTACCCATCTTCAGAGGCTGGGTGGATCCCCGGGCTTTTTTTTAAAATGTGTGTGTGTGTGTGTGTGTGTGTGTGTGTGTGTGTGTGTGTGTGTGTGTGTGTGTGTGTGTGTTTGTGGTGTTATCAAAGGAAAAAAAATCCCCGCTGCTGGGACTTGAACTCAGTACCACCAGATCATGATACCGAGCGTCTAAACCCTAAGCCAACCAGGCTTGCCTCTTTTTTGTTGTTGTTTGCATTTCGTGTGCTCGAAATACTGAATGACTGTTTGGATTTAGCCATCCCCTTTCATATCTTTCAGATCTTTACTACAAATCTTTCCTACAAAAGTTCTCTGTCCAAGTTATCTAAAATTTCTTTTTTTTTTTTCTATGTTAAAAAAAATAAAACAAACATTTGAGAAAAAAAAGTTAGGTAAAAGAGCAATAGTGCATTAGGAGACAGACTGCTATTAGCTTTGTTGAGTACACCGTGATAGCGAAGGGCGGAACAAGACGGGGAGCAACTACTATCAAACGTGAAAAACGCAGAAGTACATCTTATATCCTTCCCGCGTCGCTAAACGTCACATAGGGCCCTATGGTAGGTCGCCAAGATTTCCTGTCTTCGGCGAGTTTTTCAATCTCATCAAGGGATTTTATGCCCACTGAACTGGCCTCTTTAGCGTTTCACATGGTCGACCTCTTTTTCTTCGGCCTGTTGTGTTCCACTTGATAGCTTGCTTGGGGATCCTCTGATTGTTTCTTCTCATCACGTGACCGACATATGTCCATCTTTTTCTGATCATCCATGAGACAGGTTGTTGTTTAACATAATAAAGGGGGGGGGGAGACTTAATTCATTTACCTAATGAATGCATCTACTCCAGTACATAAACAAAGTCAAGTACAACAGCAACAACCCATTCAAATACATCAACAGTTCAAAAAACTAAAAAACAACTGCCCAGTCATAAACAACAACAGTCCAATCAAGTACAACAACACCACCAACAACAGCAAATACACCAAAAACAAAAACAATAACAACAATAATAATAACAATCCAGTTAAATACAGCAGCCCAGTCAAGTACAACAACAACAACAATAACGATAACAATAACAGATCAGTCAAATACAACAACAGTAGCACTACCACCACCACCACCACCAACAACAACAACAACAACAACAGCAGCCAAGTCAAATGCAAGAACAATAATAACAGCAACAGTCCAGTCAAATAAAAAACAACAGCCCAACCAAGTACACAACAAAAACAATAACAACAGCAGCAACAACAGTTCAGTCAAAAAGAACAACAATAGTTCAATCAAATGCAACAATAGCAGCAACAAGAATAGCTCAATCAAATACAACAACAGTAACTAAATCAGATGCATCCACAAAGTCCAATAAGCAACTAAGTGAAGTGCAATAGCCAAATCAGGTAAAACAATAGCCAAGTCCTGTATACAACAACATCCCAATCAAATTAACAACAACCCTTTCAAATACATTAACACTTCACATAAGTACAACAACAGTCCAGTTAACAACAGCACAGAGTTAGATTATGGTTCGGCATGAAAATACCAACAAAACAAGATAAGTCGTTTCATCAGTGAAGGAAACAGACTATAAGCCATTTGCTGCAGTTCGAGGTTATAGTATGCTGTTTAATATCATTCATTCATTTGCATGTCCCTTGCGGAACTTTGCCTCCATAACAGCACTCCCGTAGGCCTCTCAGTTGTGAGCAAGATGGCCTGCTGCTGATGCATCCATTTGCAGATCATCAACAATGTCTTGCAGCCATCTTCGCCTTGGTCTTCCTTTCTTTCTTTTTCCCATTATGCACCCCTCCAAGACGGTTTTCTCTAGATTATTATGACGTTTAATGTGTCCAAAATATTTAAGCTTTCTCTCTTTAATCCTCTTTACTAGCCGCCCTTCTTCAATATTAAGTTCTTGTAGTATGGATATATTTGTTCTTTTTTGTGTCCATGGTATTTGAAGAACTTTTCTGTAGCATTTACATTCAAACACATTTATGTGTTTCTCAGGTGTTTTGTTAAGTGTCCAGGTCTCACAGGCATATGTTGCGATAGGAAAGATGCATGCCCATAAAAATGTTATTTTTGTAGTTCTGTCTGTTCCTCTCCACAGATTCTTTAGTGTTTTACTGTTTAATATATTGTTTAATATACTAAAGTTAATATACTTTACAAATACTGAATGTTCTGTTTTCAGTTTTACGTACTGTAACACGGCCATGAGATGTATACTTTGACAGCAGACACTTGTATACTTTGACAGCAGACACTTGTATACTTTGACAGCAGACACTTGTATACTTTGACAGCAGACACTTGTAGACTTTGACAGCAGACACTTGTAGACTTTGACAGCAGACACTTGTAGACTTTGACAGCAGACACTTGTAGACTATGACAGCTGACACTTAAGACATTTCATCATCATCATCTTCTTCTTCTTCCTCTTCTTTCCAAGCCATTCAGGCTGCAGGTTTAAAGTTTACGTTGAGACGAATGATATGTTATATGTATGAGTAAGTGTTTCGTCTTTGATGCAGTCATTTTCCATTGACATTTTGATGTGCGTTTTCATGAGATCTCTTATATCTTATATCCTTCCCGTGCCGTTAAACGTCACATAGGGCTCGCAAAGTAGTTCGCCAATTTTTCCTGTCTTCGGCGAGTCTTTCAGCATCATCAAAGGATTTTATGCCTGTTAATTTGGTCTCTCTTAATAATGTTCTCTTTAGAGTTTCAAGCGGTCTGACTCTTTTTCTTCGGCCTGTTGTGTTCCATTTGATAGCTTGTTTTGGGATTCTCTGATCATTTCTTCTCATCAAGTGACCAACATATGTCCATATCCTTTTCCTGATCACCCATGAGACTGGTTGTTGTTCAGTCATCTGTCTTATCTCTGCATTGTTCTTGAATTCATTCCACTTGATGCCGAGTATTTTCCTTAGGCATTTGTTTTCAAAAGAGTCTAATTTCTTTTCTATTTCTTTAGTTGTTTTCCAGCTTTCGCATGCATAAATGAGGGTGGATATTACATTTGAATTGAATAGTCTTAAGTTGGTTTTTGTGCTTACAACTTTTGAATTCCATATGTTCTCAAGATTCTTGAAGATTGATGCTGCTTTTGCAATTCTTATCCTAACTTCCTTTCTAATGTCACCATCCTGGTCTATGTAGCTGCCCAGGTATGCAAATTGATTGACTTCTTCAATATCTGTCCCTTCTATGTGTATTTTTCCATTTTGTTTGAGAGGAATTTTCATTATTTTTGTTTTGTCCTTGTTTATGAGATTTAAGTGACGTTTTATTAGCATGCTTCATTTGCATATGTTTTCATTGATGATTCACATGTTTTGCAATGCTTCATTTCTGTGAAACGAAATGGCCATTACTTTTTGCATTGGTTATACTTTTTATGTTTAACGTGAAAATTCATAAATATGTGTTACTGGCAACTGGGTAGCTGCAATCGATATATGTTTATAAGTCTCATGGCCATATGGTAGTAAGCATTTAGGACGAAGAGAATCTATTGAAGATAGAGTGCTAGTGCACTATTTGTTTAGAGAAGGTACAAGATATTGAGATAGCCATGAGTTAGTACTTGTGTGTTTCAGAACATTGTATTTTGATGGTACAGAAGGACTGAGATTTTATAGTATTGTAATCGTTTTGTGCTAGTACTTGTTCAATGTTTCATTCATTCATTCATTTGCATATCCCTTACGGAACTTTGCCTCCATAACAGCACTCTTGTAGACCTCTCGGTTGTGAGCAAGATGGTCTGCTGCTGATGTATCCATTTACAGATCGTCACGACGTCTTGCAGCCATCTTCGCTTTGGTTTTCCTCTCTTTTTCCCATTATGTACCCTTCCAAAACTGTCTTCTCTAAATTATTATGACGTTTAATGCGTACAAAATATTTAAGTTTTCTCTCTTTAATCATCTTTACCAGCCTTCATCAGTATTAAGTTTTTGTAGTATGGATATATTTGTTCTTTTTTGTGTTTATGATATTTGAAGAACTCTTCTGTAGCATTTACATTCAAAGGCATTTATGTGTTTCTCAGCTGTTTTGTTAAGTGTCCAGTTCTTACAAGCATATGTTGCAATGGGAAAGATGCATGCTCTTAAAAATCTTATTGCTGTAGTTCTGTCTGTTCCTCTCCACAGATTCTTTAGTAGTTTTACTTTCTGAAGAGTGACAGATGTCCTCCTTTTAATTTCCCTCATTTGATCTCCATTACTAGTTAGTAGTGATCCAAGATATTAAAAACTCTACATTTCTTCCTTTTTTTCCTCATTGATACATATAGCAACTGCCTTGTCTGTTTTGTCAGTTGTCATCAATTTAGTTTTCTTCGCATTAAGATAGAGGTTTTCCTCTTCTCTGACATAATTAGTTTTTCCATTCCTTCTTGTGTTGTGAACAGTAATACTGTGTCATCAGCATATCTAATCTCAGGTATTTCATAACCTCCAATTGTTATGGCATAGTAATATTCTTTGTCTACATCTTCTCTAACATTCCTCATTATATTTTCAATATACAAGTTAAATAAGTAAGGCGACAGTATGCATCCTTGACAGACCCCTTGTTTTATGTCAAACCAAGTTGTTGTTTCACCATTTATTCTTACTGCTGCCTGTTGGTCCAGATACAGCAGTGATATGAATTTTGTCACATGTGTAGGAAATCCCATTTTTTCCCATTATTTGCCAAAGTTTCTGGTGTCGTACACAATTAAATGCTTTTGAGTAGTCTATAAAAGATAAATATAGATTCACACCAAATTCTCTGCTTTTTCTATTATTAATCTTATGCTGAAAATATGATCTATTGTTCCTTTTCCTTGTCTAAAACAAGCTTGAACCATATTGATTTCTCTTTCTATTTTCTTTCGATGTCTACCCATTATGAGTTTAAATAGAATGTTACTGGCATGACTAATCAAGGCACCAGTTCTGTTCTGTTAAATCGCTCACACAAAATATATAATTGCGCACCAAACAAGGAAAGCGGGAAAATCCAAACTGCTCCGTACACAGTCGTTACGGGTTTTGGCTGCACGTGAACCAAAACTTGAATCAGTGATTAACAACATTAAAATGATTAACAAATGTAACAGCTTGTTCTAATCCATCAAGTAGTTTTGATAATAAATTCGTGGTGGGATCTAAATACACTTCTATCATCAGTATCATTCTGGTAAGTTTATATTTGGACTCGATCGTTGAATTAATGAATAACGACCTTTCAGGATCAGTCAGGTAGCCATTTGCATGTTCCTTGCGGAACTTTGCCTCCCTGTATGCCTCTCGGTTGTAAGCAAGATGGTCTGCTGCTGATGTCAACGATGTCTTGCAGACATTTTCGGTTTGGTCTTCCTCTCTTTCTTTTTCTCATTATGTACCCTTCCAAGACGGTCTTCTCTAAATCATGATGTTTAATATATCCAAAATATTTAAGTTTTCTCTGCTTAATCCTCTTTACTAGCCACCCTTTTTCAACATTAAGTTCTTGTAGTATGGATATATTTGTTCTTTTTGGTGTCCATGATATTTGAAGAACTCTTCTGTAGCATTTACATTCAAAGGCACTTACGTGTTTCTATTTTGTTAAGTGTCCAGGTCTCACAGGCATATGTTGCGATGGGAAAGATGCATGCCCTTAAAAATCTTATTTGTGTAGTTCTATCCATTCCTCTCCATAGCTTCTCTAGTTGTTTTACTTTTTGAAGAGCCATATCCTTTCAGGATTGACTCCATGTATTCTTTGTACTTAAATTTTTTAAATGTTAAATGCAGCATGGCCTCTGAATATAGAGGGTAACAATGAATATTGGAATGAACAGCAGCAGACTAAAATAGGTATCTTATATATGCACAAACTCAATATTTTATAATAATTAAACATACCACAGGGAGAACAGAAGGTCCCTGGTTCTATTTCACATTTTGGTGGAATTTGTACGGACCAACAGACACCAGGATCAACCAGTCCTCGAAAAACGGGTACCAGGGGCTTCCCTACGGAAATAAAGGCAGCGAGGAATGGCATCCCTACCTCAAATACTGTAGCGGTCTAGAAATATGAAGACACGAATGCTTCACATCCCTACCTCAAATACTGTAGCGGTCTAGAAATATGAAGACACTAATGCTTCACATCCCTACCTCAAATACTGTAGCGGTCTAGAAATATGAAGACACTAATGCTTCACACCCATACGGCACGCAAATGCTGGTGGAGGGGGTGGGGGTGGCACACAGATCACAGACAGCTAGGCACCACGTAACGACTCAGATCGTCAGAGAAGGGTAGTACAGTGATACCTTGGAATCCGAACTTAACTCGTTCCAGAACCCCGTTCTAGTTCCAAATCGTTCGAGTTCCAAGACAATTTTTCGCTTTAAAATAATAAAAACTGGATTAATCCGTTCCTCGGTCCCACGAACTCGACTTTTCAAAATTATTTTAACAGTAAATACACTGAATTTTAAGGTAAAATAGTAACAAATAATAATATTTGAATAAAACCTATATTAATAAAATTAAAAATATAAAAACCCGTATTTACCTTAAAAATGAATGATGATGGCGCACGTGGAAGCTGGAGGAGGAAAAGGAGAAGGAGAAGGAAGAGGAGGGAGATTATTGCTTGGAAGGCTAGCCACCTTCTATGATAACATCAGGTAACTGTGGTTCTGGTGTCCGCATTCTCTGCTTTTTCGTGCCCTTTGCTAAGGTACCACTTTGAGAGGGCTTGGAGCCACTGGCCGTGGTGTCTTTTGAGAGCCAACGTTCCAAAGTGATCTGATGTTGGCGACCTTTTTGGATTTTTCTAAAATGTTCAGTGATGTTATCATTGAACAAGTTAACACACATGTTAACAAGAGCTTTATTAGAGTGCCACTTCTCAAGGACTGCCTGTGTTTTTTACCACATGCTGAAAAGATCTTTGATTTCAGCAGTGGGAATGCTTCCAGCGCCTCCCTCTTCCTCCCCTGAAGAAATTTCTTCTGCGACTTCTTCATCTGCTGCTGCTGCTGGTTGAGGTGCTGAAGCTCTTCCGCTGTCAGCTCAGTCTTTGTGATCCCCCGCTAACTCGTTGATATCCTCTTCGCTGACTTCCAGTCCCATGGGCTTGCCCAGAGATACGTACGCACAAACACATACACGCACTGTTCGGATTCCAAGTTGTTCGAGTTGTGGGCTGTTCGGATTCCAAGTTGTTCGAGTTGTGGGGTGTTCGGATTCCAAGTTGTTCGAGTTGTGGGGTGTTCGGATTCCAAGTTGTTCGAGTTGTGGGGTGTTCGGATTCCAAGTTGTTCGAGTTGTGGGGTGTTCGGATTCCAAGTTGTTCGAGTTGTGGGGTGTTCGGATTCCAAGTTGTTCGAGTTGTGGGGTGTTCGGATTCCAAGTTGTTCGAGTTGTGGGGTGTTCGGATTCCGGGGGCAATACTGTATTTCTTACCCATAAAATTCCACAAGCTCCAAATCAGTACACCCAGGCGGTTTGTTATAGCAGTATTCGTGTAACAATGATAGTAAGGGCATTATTATAGGTTTTTCCTTTTCAATTTTCTCCTGTTGAGATCCTTCGAGAAGGTCACGTGGGCTGTAAAACCCGTGACAGGAAATTGTAGGGGTAATGCTGAGTCCGTGGAGTTTTAGTCTTGGTTTGAACGTGTAACTGTGTGGACGTGTTCTGTCGAGCTGTGTGATGTCTTCGTGGAACAGATGAACATTTTAGTTGTACGTATGAATGGACTGGCCACATGGCAGGGATAACCAGCCGGCAGTCGAATTTAATGTTATTTTCATCAGCATTATCATCATTCCATCAATAAATGTTCCAAGATGGAAGTCGACTCTGATATTCACGTGCGTAACGTGAATCAGCAAAACTTATGTCGACACGGCCTAGCTAACGAGTATCATATACAGAGCAAAGTCTGTGTCATCAAAAGATTACCCTGTTATTTCAAGATGCACCACGGCAAAATCTATTATATTGTCAGTTGATGGTCATGGCGGTTTTTTTTTTTTTTTGGTAGAAATGGAGACAGTATTTGGAAGCTGACAATGTTTCTCCTCTTTCTTCACTGGTGAGTTTACATTCGCTTCCCAGAAGGCCAGGTATTCGTAAGAGATCTTGGGTTCTGGGGGGGGGGGGAACGACCGCTGTTATGTACTTTATGATATAAATAGAAGTATGCACAGAAATATTGGTCCCACAGAGGAGCATGCAGATGTGAGAGTAGTGAGAAAGAATCACGAGATAGGAATTAGAATGGAAACTCTAAGTTCGAGAAAACAGAAAAAACGAACAGTTGTTTGACTATATTGAAAGAAGCGAGTTTTTAAAAAAACGGTTATCTCCCTTGTCTGTATACAATCCTTTCTAGTATTTACCGTACGATGAATTTGCTAGTAAATGTTATGTATTATAACAGTTTCCTAGAGTAAAGACACTGATGGCGCATTTCAAGATAACAGATGCTGGTTCCGTGGAGCTAGTGGCCAAACAGAGCAACCATTACGATTGGACGTTCTGCACTGACAGAAGTTAGTGCTATTTTGCTTACAACAATACCACATACACACAAAAAGCTGTGCACCTCTAAACTCTGTCGCAGTTTTTTTTTTCTATAGTTCCTCTTATATTTTTAGAAAGAAAGAGCAGTCGTCTTGGTTTCTGCCTCCCTTGTGACGCTTGGATGGTTAGCCATAGCCAATAAGGATTCTATCCCTCTTCCTCATAACGCTTTTGTGTGGGCGAAAGGAGCACGTGTTTACCTGGACCGGGTTGTAGGACGGAGGTCATCAAGAAGCCGGGCATGACAGCTGCAAAACACTTTCATTTCTGGGATTCCGGTTCCGTTTCCTCAGTCACTGCGCCCGTAGATGCTGAAAGGGCACATGACGCTGAACAGGAAAGGCGTAGTCCGTGTAATTATCTTCTTACATTTCAACTTGAGAAACTTATAATTTTATAACTTTATGGCCATACTCTGTTTCCAGACAAATTTCGAAATACACCCAATCGAACACTCGCTTTAGTTCGTTGTCCAAACACTTCAGCTATCGCCGATGTTTTCTCTGCAGTTGTTTTTTTTTTTTTTTTCTTTTTTTTTCGTACTATTCCGCCTGGGGAAATTTTTCAGCGAAGTCTTGAGCATATCTCTGTCTATTTCTAGACACTGGCTGTCTATTTTTTTGCCCTTGTACAGGAAAATGCTGTAAACACCCTGCCACTTGAAGAAAGTCACATCGGCTTGCTACTTTCATCGCCATGTATCTCTTCCACGTCTAGTGTATTGGATTTCTTTGACAAATTAGTTTTGGCTTTCCAACCTGTACCAAACTTTGATTAGGAAAGCTGATTAGTTAAAAAAAAAAAGAAATTTACTATCGCCATGTCAACAAGAAAAAAAATATTCAGGTAAATGATCAATCATATGAATCCCCAAAAATTCATAAATTTTACACAGAAATAAGAATAAACAGGCTTCAATACAGTTTTTCGATTGCACACAAAGACATGAGCAATTGAAGGAGCAAATCAGTTTGATTCCGTTGGAAGTCTTCGAAATTAGTGGGAAAATGTTAATACGAGGGAGAATCAAAAAGTAAAGGCAATTTGAAAATTACGTTTAATCACATCGGTAGAAGCGAATGCAGTACAACAGCCTGCACTGACCGATAGGTACTTCGAACACGCAGGGTGCTGCGCTCTGCCCTTAGTTTAGCTGAAGTGGAAGTCAAATAAAGACAGACGCTCCGCTGCAGGATTGCATCGATGTTAGCAACGCGCAGTAGTGAGATTTCTTTGGACAGAGAGAATGAAACCCGCCCAAATTAACGATAGGATGTTGACTCATTTCGGAAGTGAAATAAACGTGACTCAATGAAAAGTTTATGAACGAGTAGAAAGTTTTAAAACGGGAAGAACAATTGTATCCGGCGAAGTTCTGGTCGGCCGTAAGCATCTTAGACACAAGCCCACATCGAGAAGCCGCAAGTCTTGATAAGAGAGGACCGACGGATTGCGTTGTTCGCTGTTTCTACAAGAGAACCGACGGATTATGCTTTTCGCTGTTCCTAAGAGAGGACCGACGGATTACGCTGTTCGCTGTTTCTAAGAGAGGACCGACGGATTATGCTGTTCGCTGTTTCTACAAGAGAACAGACGGATTACGCTGTTCGCTGTTTCTGTATATTTTGAAATAGGCTATGGATCGGCACGTGGGGGTGCCGTATAGTTTGTGTGAGATGGGTAACCAAACAGCTTACTTACCTGCACAAGCAACAGCGGTGCAGATCTGGATTCCTGAGCAGCCGAGAAGTTACACCCAAGGAATGAAGAAGCTAGTGGAATGATATAAGATGTGTAGGGAAACTATGTGGAGAAATGCCCACAGATACAGGTACTAAAGGCCATGCCGGCTTTACTTTTTTGATTCTCCGTTGTATCACTGGGCACGAAAGGAAATAGTTCTTCCTTATGGTCTTTGACATAGAACAATAAATATAACGGTGAAGTGATACTCAATAGAACTACATTTTAGCTTTGGCTGTTTGCGTCGTATCGGTCAGAAACATGGAGCACAGCTATGCATAAACAATATGAAAGCCAAATACCAACATTTGGGAACAGAATCCTGAGAAGAATTTATGGACCTTTAAGAGACCCTTTAACACAACAATAGGATATAAGAAGTAACAAAAAAATCTACACACTGTTTCAACTCTCCTCTCAAAGCCAGTATAAAAAAAAAGACTGAGATGGCTCGGGCATTTGGAGAGAATGGAGTATAATAGACAAACAACGGTACAGAAGTGATGAAAGAGGACAGGCCAAGAGGCAGATCTAGACAACGATGGGGAGACAACCCAGAAGAAGGCTTACGCGCTCTTGGAAGCGACAATTGGCAAGAAACAGACAGTAATAGAGACGTGTCTTGTCTGCAGCAGCGAACCTGAATGGCTCGGAAAGCTGCAGAATTTAGCAGCTGTTCAAAGAAGAAGAAGAAAAAGTGTGTCAGTGTGTCTTGTCGCTCAGTGTATTCGGGTGCCAGGTTCTGTGAAATCCACGCCAGATATAGATATTCAGATGGGGAGGGACAGGCGTGAGTTGGATGTGGAGCGGGTTACAGAGATTTTTTAGAATCTCCAAATGGGTTTTTAAAAAAAAGAAGCTTTTCTGAAGTCCACACTTCCTTGAGAAGAATGTCTATCACTATACCGGAAGCCAAAACGAAATGGCACTGCTGCCTATTTTCATGGCCAACGCGAACACGTATGATGGTCTTGACCAGCTATGGATTTACGATCCTGATATGCCGTCGCTACAGTGGAGTTATCTTTCACCAGACACGCAAACATTTTATACTCTGGGCACGAGTGGGCCAGTCGACAGTGGCCCATCTTCTTAATGTTGTGGGTTCGTGACTCGCCTACCGGCGCCCTCTAGCCGACCAAGCTGTATAAACAGGTACCTAGCAGGCCAGTTGAGGGGAAGACAGTCTTTAAAGCCTGCGAATATTAGCCTGGAGTGTGACGCACGCCTCATAGCACGTGACTATCAGTACATGAAATGAGACATGGGATGCCACGTAAAGTTCACTTCAACGAATAAGAAATATCTAATTCTAGCGTGGGTGAATGCAAAAAATAGAAACTTTTATAGTGCGAAAAAAATCATCCCAAATCTGGCATTAAGGGGACCTGTTGGATGCCGTATAAGTAATTTTGCCGGATTACTGATGGATATGTTAGAATACACTTACCCCAGCAGCTAATCACTTCATCCCACATTTAAAAGACCCCGTAGCTCAGCACATGTTGGTTGATGAAGGAAAATGGGAAAAATTAAATGGAAATCAAATGAAATTTTAATGAAACACAGGTAAGATACGGTGAAAGTTACAAGTACATGTAATTCTGTTAATTTACATAAGAACCTTCATCACTGTCACTAAACTGATGAGCTGAAATTTGCCACTAAAGCAATTAGCGAGTACATGTCATGTGTGAAAATGCTCAAAGCCAGCGGATGCAACAGCTAGCGCCACCAGACGATGGGGACAGGTCAGTGCGGACCTGGGAAATCTGAAATGTCTCTCGTGGAAATCAGTGCCGGCTGCCGGATTTGTGATGGTCATGTGTGTTAACTTTAGCCCTCAAAAATAACAAAGAGAGTAGTTATCATACAGATTCTCTGTATTTAAAACGTTGGTTTGATTTCCCATCTGCCTCCTTCAATTGCCTTGAATCATAGGTCACCTGTTACCCATCCTCACAAAAGATGATCAGATTGAACATCAAAAGAAACTGAGACAGCATAGAAAAAAGGCCTGCACTCAGCACACAGGCCATATTGTCAGCGCCACGTTACGTAGCACATTCGCCAAGGAAGCGACTCTTGGAGGTAAAACTGTTTCTGTCTCAGATGTGTTCCGTCTGGTTTTTTCTTGTTGGCTCTTACACGTTGCTTAATGATATTATTCTCTGCTATTTTGTCAAGGTAAACTATATAATGTGCCGCGGTGGTGTAGTGACTAGTGCACTCGCTTGTCGATCAGAAAGTCTTGTAGCAGAATAGATATTCTGTAACAGAATGGGGGTTGTAACCTTGTTATTTGTGGTCAAATGTTGTTGACCAATGATCAGGTGTTTATGTAAGCACGGAGCAAGATTTATCTCCCTGTTTCCATTGGCCATTTAGTCACGAGGTCTGGGCTTCCTTTGCAGGGGACAAAGACTTCTGCTTAAGATGTGAGAAAGAAAGTACGTTTTATAGTGTGTTCTCGGATGGATTGCTCTTGTTGCTGGATTCACTATGTAGGTTTTCGTAAGTTGGGCTGTCCTTTTACAGGAAGGTTGTTATGTAGATAATTAGTGTTTTGGAATGTGGTTGTCCTTTTTAGGACATAATTGTGAAGTGTGATTCTGTTGGAAGTTGTGCACAGGGATTTCGTATAGCTGGAGGTCAGTATGTTTTTTCTAGTTTGAGTGTGTGTGGTAGTTTCCTATGGCGGTCGCAGCTCGCCCGAAAAGTCTGTGTACCTTTTTGTTGATGCATTCATTTCAGTTTACATTGACAACCTCCATTATTACAATCATTCGTGCACATGTTTTTGGGGTTTCCGTTAAAGTTTCTCTGCTGTATATGCGGCTCCTGACTTCTGTGATATGTGGCCTCCATGTCAACTGTGGCCATTTGTCATGTATCGTGGTTGAGTTGTCATTCACGCTAGACCGGTCAAGTTTGTGTGGTCGACACCGTAGTGGTCGTGTTACTGTTCGCCTGGGTTATCGTTTGTATATATCAATGTGTCATTTGAGATACTCATTATTACAGCTAAGCAAAATAGTTGCTTCATTGTGCTGTTAGTATTCAAAAGAATGAAATACTGATTTAGTCTTTCGTTCGATTTCACACTCGGGACGGACGTTTTATTTCAGACCGATCGGGGCAGATGTTAGTCGTCATCATCATCATCAGGTGCCGTGCCGACTGGCGTTGGCTGTTATGCTTCTCCAGAGTACACGATCCTTCATGCAGGCCATCAGCTCAGTTGGTGATCTCCTCTCACGCCATCCCGTCAGACTGTCCAGTATCATTTCTCTTGGTCTTCCTCAGTCTCAAAATATGGATACCTGTTTTTTTTTTGTTTTTTTTTTTGTCCTAGGGAAACAAAGGCATCTAGTAGCGGTCTAGAAAAGTGAAGGCACTAACACTTCACACTATTATACCATGCAAATACTACAGGACAAAGAGAAACTGTATACCTATCTTTTTCATGAACGTGAGTTACAAATGGGCATTTATCGTGTATGTCTGCAGCCATGAATGATAAGCAGAACATTCTCTTGTTGTTTGTGGGTCTTCTTTTGTAGTTTGAAGGAAAGAAAGTACATTTTCTCACACGTTCAACGGGCGTATTCTGTTTTGTGAGGGACTTAGCACAACTCAGTCATTGTAAGTAACTGTCTTAACACCATTTTCCCCACTGGTTTACACTGCTTAAAAAGTGTGATAAAAGAAAGATGTGTCCAATTTATATTTAAAAATATGTATGCTAAACTGTCTTCGCAAGTATTGATAATGAAATTAATATCGCACAGAGAATGTTCTATGTTAGCAAAATATAGTTCCCGTGACATCTTGCTTGGCGTAGAGATATGAAGTATGAATGCCTTCACGTTTCTAGGCCTCTACAGCATTTGAGATAGGGATACCAGCACCTTGTCCTCGCTGCTTCTGTTTTCCTAGGGAAACCGCAGGTACCCATTTTCCGAGGCTGGGTTGACCCCGATTTCGGTGGGTCCGAAAAAAAAATTCCCCCCTTTGTGCGAAATCGAACCCGGGAACTTCTTTTCGACAAGCGAGTGCACTGACAGCTTCACTACCGTGACACCTCCATGCTATAGGCTGTTATTTTGATTATATAGTCTATATGATTTCTTACTGTTTAATAGTCTGTATGATGTTAACTTCATGTAGGATTTTATGATGTTTAATTTCTGTTAGTTTCCGATACCTGGCTTTGTTAGCTTCCAATACTTGACTTTGTTAGCTTCCAATAATTGCCTTTGTTAGCTTACAATAATTGCCTTTGTTAGCTTCCAATACTTGCTTCTGTTAGCTTCCAATACTTGCCTTTGTTAGCTTCCAATACCTGGCTTTGTTAGCTTCCAATACTTGCCTTTGTTAGCTTCCAATACTTGCCTTTGTTAGCTTCCAATACTTGCCTCTGTTAGCTTCCAATACTTGCTTCTGTTAGCTTCCAATACTTGCCTTTGTTAGCTTCCAATACTTGCCTTTGTTAGCTTCCAATACTTGCCTTTGTTAGCTTCCAATACTTGCCTTTGTTAGCTTCCATTACTTGCCTTTGTTAGCTTCCAATACTTGCCTTTGTTACCTTCCAATACTTGCCCCTGTTAGCTTCCAATACTTGGATTTATTAGCTTAAAATACTTGCCTTTGTTAACTTCCAATACTTGCTTCTGTTAGCTTCCAATACTTGCCTTTGTTAGCTTCCAATACCTGGCTTTGTTAGCTTCCAATACTTGCCTTTGTTAGCTTCCAATACTTGCCTTTGTTAGCTTCCATTACTTGCCTTTGTTAACTTCCAATACTTGCCTTTGTTAGCTTCCAATACTTGCCTTTGTTAGCTTCCAATACTTGCCTTTATTAGCTTCCAATACTTGCCTTTGTTAGCTTCCAATACTTGCCTTTGTTAGCTTCCAATACTTGCCTTTGTTAGCTTCCAATACTTGCCTTTGTTAGCTTCCAATACTTGCCTTTGTTAGCTTCTAATACATGCTTCTGTTAGCTTCCAATACTTGCCTTTGTTAGCTTCCAATACTTGCCTTTGTTAGCTTCCAATACTTGACTTTGTTAGCTTCCAATACCTGCTTCTGTTAGCTTATAATACTTGTCTTTGTTAGCTTCCAATACTTGCTTCTGTTAGCTTCCGATACTTGCCTTTGTTAGCTTCCAATACTTGCTTCTGCTAGCTTCCAATACTTGCTTTTGTTAGCTTCCAATACCTGCCTTTGTTAGCTTCCAATACTTGCTTTTATTAGCTTCCAATACTTGCTTCTGTTAGCTTCCAATACTTGCCTTTGTTAGCTTAAAATACGTGCTTCTGTTAGCTTCCAAAACTTGCCTTTGTTAGCTTCCAAAACTTGCTTCTGTTAGCTTCCAATACTTGCCTTTGGTAGCTTCCAATACTTGTCTTTGTTAGCTTCCAATACTTGCTTCTGTTAGCTTGAAAATACTTGCCTTTGTTAGCTTCCAATACTTGCTTCTGTTAGCTTCCAATACTTGCCTTTTTTTAGCTTCCAATACTTGCCTTTGTTAACTTCCAATACTTGCCTTTGTTAGCTTCCAATACTTTCTTCTTTTAGCTTCCAATACTTGCCTTTGTTAGCTTCCAATACCTGGCTTTGTTAGCTTCCAATACTTGCCTTTGTTAGCTTCCAATACGTGCCTTTGTTAGCTTCCTATTCATGCTTCCGTTAGCTTCCAATACTTGCCTTTGTTAGCTTCCAATACATGGCTTTGTTAGCTTCCAATACTTACCTTTGTTAGCTTCCAATACTTGCCTTTGTTAGCTTGCCTTTTTTAGCTTCCAATACTTGCCTTTGTTAGCTTCCAATACTTGCCTTGGCAGCTTCCAATACCTGGCTTTGTTAGCTTCCAATACTTGCCTTTGTTAGCTTCCAATACTTGACTTTGTTAGCTTCCAATACTTGCTTCTGTTAGCTTACAATACTTGTCTTTGTTAGCTTCCAATACCTGCTTCTGTTAGCTTCTAATACTTGCCTTTGTTAGCTTTCAATACTTGCTTCTGTTACCTTCCAATACTTGCCTTTGTTAGCTTCCAATACTTGATTCTGTTAGTTTCCAATACTTTCATTTGTTAGCTTACAATACTTTCATTTGTTAGCTTCCAATACCTGCCTTTGTTAGCTTCCAATACCTGCTTCTGTTAGCTTCGAATACTTGCCTTTGTTAGCTTCCAATACTTGCTTCTGTTAGATTCCAATACCTAGCTTTTTTAGCTTCCAATACTTGCCTTTGTTAGCTTCCAATACTTGCCTTTGTTAGCTTCCAATACCTGCCTTTGTTAGCTTCCAATACTTGCCTTTGTTAGCTTCCAATACCTGGCTTTGTTAGCTTCCAATACTTGACTTTGTTAGCTTCCAATACTTTCCTGTGTTAGCTTCCAATACCTGGCTTTCTTAGCTTACAATACCTGGCTTTGTTAGCTTCCAATACCTGCCTTTGTTAGCTTCCAATACCTGGCTTTGTTAGCTTCCAATACCTGTCTTTGTTAGCTTCCAATACTTGCCTTTGTTAGCTTCCAATACCTGGCTTTGTTAGCGTCCAATACTTGCTTCTGTTAGATTCCAATACCTAGCTTTTTTAGCTTCCAATACTTGCCTTTGTTAGCTTCCAATACTTGCCTTTGTTAGCTTCCAATACCTGCCTTTGTTAGCTTCCAATACTTGCCTTTGTTAGCTTCCAATACCTGGCTTTGTTAGCTTCCAATACTTGCCTTTGTTAGCTTCCAATACCTGGCTTTGTTAGCTTCCAATACTTGCCTTTGTTAGCTTCCAATACTTGCCTTTGTTAGCTTCCAATACCTGGCTTTGTAAGCTTCCAATACCTGGCTTTGTTAGCTTCCAATACCTGGCTTTGTTAGCTTCCAATACCTGGCTTTCTTATCTTCGAATACCTGGCTTTGTTAGCTTCCAATACTTGCCTTTGTTAGCTTCAAATACTAGCCTTTGTTAGCTTCTAATACTTGCCTTTGTTAGCTTCCAATACCTGCCTTTGTTAGCTTCCAATACCTGGCTTTGTTAGCTTCCAATACCTGTCTTTGTTAGCTTCGAATACTTGCCTTTGTTAGCTTCCAATACTTGCTTCTGTTAGATTCCAATACCTAGCTTTTTTAGCTTCCAATACTTGCCTTTGTTAGCTTCCAATACTTGCCTTTGTTAGCTTCCAATACCTGCCTTTGTTAGCTTCCAATACTTGCCTTTGTTAGCTTCCAATACCTGGCTTTGTTAGCTTCCAATACTTGACTTTGTTAGCTTCCAATACTTTCCTGTGTTAGCTTCCAATACCTGGCTTTCTTAGCTTACAATACCTGGCTTTGTTAGCTTCCAATACCTGCCTTTGTTAGCTTCCAATACCTGGCTTTGTTAGCTTCCAATACCTGTCTTTGTTAGCTTCGAATACTTGCCTTTGTTAGCTTCCAATACCTGGCTTTGTTAGCTTCCAATACTTGCTTCTGTTAGATTCCAATACCTAGCTTTTTTAGCTTCCAATACTTGCCTTTGTTAGCTTCCAATACTTGCCTTTGTTAGCTTCCAATACCTGCCTTTGTTAGCTTCCAATACTTGCCTTTGTTAGCTTCCAATACCTGGCTTTGTTAGCTTCCAATACTTGCCTTTGTTAGCTTCCAATACCTGGCTTTGTTAGCTTCCAATACTTGCCTTTGTTAGCTTCCAATACTTGCCTTTGTTAGCTTCCAATACCTGGCTTTGTAAGCTTCCAATACCTGGCTTTGTTAGCTTCCAATACCTGGCTTTGTTAGCTTCCAATACCTGGCTTTCTTATCTTCGAATACCTGGCTTTGTTAGCTTCCAATACTTGCCTTTGTTAGCTTCAAATACTAGCCTTTATTAGCTTCTAATAATTGCCATTGTTAGCTTCCAATACTTGCCTGTGTTAGCTTCTAATACCTGGCTTTGTTAGCTTCCAATACCTGGCTTTGTTAGCTTCCAATACCTGCCTTTGTTAGCTTCCAATACCTGGCTTTGTTAGCTTCCAATACTTGCTTTTGGTAGCTTCCAATACTTGGCTTTGTTAGCTTCCAATACTTGCCTTTGTTAGCTTCCAATACCTGGCTTTGTTAGCTTCCAATACTTGCCTTTGTTAGCTTCCAATACTTGCCTTTGTTAGCTTCCAATACTTGCCTTTGTTAGCTTCCAATACCTGGCTTTGTTAGCTTCCAATACCTGGCTTTGTAAGCTTCCAATACCTGGCTTTGTTAGCTTCCAATACCTGGCTTTGTTAGCTTCCAATACCTGGCTTTCTTATCTTCGAATACCTGGCTTTGTTAGCTTCCAATACTTGCCTTTGTTAGCTTCAAATACTAGCCTTTATTAGCTTCTAATAATTGCCATTGTTAGCTTCCAATACTTGCCTGTGTTAGCTTCTAATACTTGCCTTTGTTAGCTTCCAATACCTGCCTTTATTAGCTTCCAATACTGGCCTTTGTTAGCTTCTAATACTTGCCTGTGTTAGATTCCAATACTTGCCTTTGTTAGCTTCCAATACTTGCTTCTGTTAGCTAACAATACTTGCCCTTGTTAGCTTCCAATACTTGCCTTTGTTAGCTTCCAGTACTTGCTTCTGTTAGCTTCCAATACTTGCTTGTGTTAGCTTCCAATACTTGCCTTTGTTAGCTTCTAATACTTGTTTCTGTTAGCTTCCAATACTTGCCTGTGTTAGCTTCTAATACTTGCCTTTGTTAGCTTCCAATACTTGCCTTTATTAGCTTCCAATACTTGCCTGTGTTAGCTTCTAATACTTGCCTGTGTTAGATTCCAATACTTGCCTTTGTTAGCTTCCAATACCTGGCTTTGTTAGCTTCCAATACTTGCCTTTGTTAGCTTCCAATACTTGCCTTTGTTAGCTTCCAATACTTGCCTTTGTTTGCTTCCAATACTTGCCTTTGTTAGCTTCCAATACTTGCCTTTGTTAGCTTCCAATACCTGTCTTTGTTAGCTTCCAATACCTGTCTTTGTTAGCTTCGAATACTTGCCTTTGTTAGCTTCCAATACTTGCTTCTTTTAGCTTACAATACCTAGCTTTTTTAGCTTCCAATACTTGCCTTTGTTAGCTTCCAATACTTGCCTTTGTTAGCTTCCAATACCTGGCTTTGTTAGCTTCCAATACTTGCCTGTGTTAGCTTCCAATACCTGGCTTTGTTAGCTTCCAATACTTGACTTTGTTAGCTTCCAATACTTTCCTGTGTTAGCTTCCAATACCTGGCTTTCTTAGCTTACAATACCTGGCTTTGTTAGCTTCCAATACCTGCCTTTGTTAGCTTCCAATACCTGGCTTTGTTAGCTTCTAATACCTGTCTTTGTTAGCTTCGAATACTTGCCTTTGTTAGCTTCCAATACTTGCTTCTGTTAGATTCCAATACCTAGCTTTTTTAGCTTCCAATACTTTCCTGTGTTAGCTTCCAATACCTGGCTTTCTTAGCTTACAATACCTGGCTTTGTTAGCTTCCAATACCTGGCTTTGTTAGCTTCCAATACCTGCCTTTGTTAGCTTCCAATACCTGGCTTTGTTAGCTTCCAATACTTGCTTTTGGTAGCTTCCAATACTTGGCTTTGTTAGCTTCCAATACTTGCCTTTGTTAGCTTCCAATACCTGGCTTTGTTAGCTTCCAATACTTGCCTTTGTTAGCTTCCAATACCTGGCTTTGTTAGCTTCCAATACTTGCCTTTGTTAGCTTCCAATACCTGGCTTTGTTAGCTTCCAATACCTGGCTTTGTAAGCTTCCAATACCTGGCTTTGTTAGCTTCCAATACCTGGCTTTGTTAGCTTCCAATACCTGGCTTTCTTATCTTCGAATACCTGGCTTTGTTAGCTTCCAATACTTGCCTTTGTTAGCTTCAAATACTAGCCTTTATTAGCTTCTAATAATTGCCATTGTTAGCTTCCAATACTTGCCTGTGTTAGCTTCTAATACTTGCCTTTGTTAGCTTCCAATACCTGCCTTTATTAGCTTCCAATACTGGCCTTTGTTAGCTTCTAATACTTGCCTGTGTTAGATTCCAATACTTGCCTTTGTTAGCTTCCAATACTTGCTTCTGTTAGCTAACAATACTTGCCCTTGTTAGCTTCCAATACTTGCCTTTGTTAGCTTCCAGTACTTGCTTCTGTTAGCTTCCAATACTTGCTTGTGTTAGCTTCCAATACTTGCCTTTGTTAGCTTCTAATAGTTGTTTCTGTTAGCTTCCAATACCTGCCTTTGTTAGCTTCCAATACTTGCCTTTGTTAGCTTCCAATACTTGCCTTTGTTAGCTTCCAATACTTGCCTTTGTTACTTCAAAAACCAGGCTTTGTTAGCTTCTAATACTTGCCTGTGTTAGATTCCAATACTTGCCTTTGTTAGCTTCCAATACTTGCTTCTGTTAGCTAACAATACTTGCCCTTGTTAGCTTCCAATACTTGCCTTTGTTAGCTTCCAGTACTTGCTTCTGTTAGCTTCCAATACTTGCTTGTGTTAGCTTCCAATACTTGCCTTTGTTAGCTTCTAATAGTTGTTTCTGTTAGCTTCCAATACCTGCCTTTGTTAGCTTCCAATACTTGCCTTTGTTAGCTTCCAATACTTGCCTTTGTTAGCTTCCAATACTTGCCTTTGTTACTTCAAAAACCAGGCTTTGTTAGCTTCTAATACTTGCCTTTGTTAGCTTCCAATACTTGCCTTTGTTAGCTTCCAATACTTGCTTCTGTTAGCTTCCAATACTTGCCTTTGTTACCTTCCAATACTTGCCCTTGTTAGCTTTCAATACCTGGCTTTGTTAGCTTCCAATACTTGACTTTGTTAGCTTCCAATAGTTGCTTCTGTTAGCTTCCAATACTTGACTTTGTTAGCTTCCAATACTTGCCTTTGTTAGCTTCCAATACTTGCCTTTGTTAGCTTCCAATACCTGTTTCTGTTAGCTTCCAATACTTGCCTTTGTTAGCTTCCAATACCTGGCTTTGTTAGCTTCCAATACTTGCCTTTGTTAGCTTCCAATACTTGCCTTTGTTAGCTTGCCTTTGTTAGCTTCCAATACTTGCCTTTGTTAACTTCCAATACTTGCCTTTGTTAGCTTCCAATACCTGCCTTTGTTAGCTTCCAATACTTGCCTTTGTTAGCTTCCAATACTTGACTTTGTTAGCTTCCAATACTTGCTTCTGTTAGCTTACAATACTTGTCTTTGTTAGCTTCCAATACCTGCTTCTGTTAGCTTCTAATACTTGCCTTTGTTAGCTTCCAATACTTGCTTCTGTTACCTTCCAATACTTGCTTTTGTTAGCTTCCAATACCTGCCTTTGTTTGCTTCCAATACTTGCTTTTATTAGCTTCCAATACTTGCTTCTGTTAGCTTCCAACACTTGCCTTTGTTAGCTTAAAATACTTGCTTCTGTTAGCTTCCAATACTTGCCTTTGTTAGCTTCCAATACTTACTTCTGTTAGCTTCCAATACTTGTCTTTGTTAGCTTCCAATACTTGCTTCTGTTAGCTTGAAAATACCTGCCTTTGTTAGCTTCCAATACTTGCTTCTGTTAGCTTCCAATACTTGCCTTTGTTAGTTCAAAAACCTTTCTTTGTTAGCTTCTAATACTTGCCTTTGTTAGCTTCCAATACTTGCCTTTGTTAGCTTCCAATACTTGCTTATGTTAGCTTCCAATACGTGCCTTTGTTACCTTCCAATACTTGCCCTTGTTAGCTTCCAATACTTGGATTTATTAGCTTAAAATACTTGCCTTTGTTAACTTCCAATACTTGCTTCTGTTAGCTTCCAATACTTGCCTTTGTTAGCTTCCAATACCTGGCTTTGTTAGCTTCCAATACTTGCCTTTGTTAGCTTCCAATACTTGCCTTTGTTAGCTTCCATTACTTGCCTTTGTTAGCTTCCAATACTTGCCTTTGTTAGCTTCCAATACTTGCCTTTGTTAGCTTCCAATACTTGCCTTTATTAGCTTCCAATACTTGCCTCTGTTAGCTTCCAATACTTGCCTTTGTTAGCTTCCAATACTTGCCTTTGTTAGCTTCCAATACTTGCCTTTGTTAGCTTCCAATACTTGCCTTTGTTAGCTTCTAATACATGCTTCTGTTAGCTTCCAATACTTGCCTTTGTTAGCTTCCAATACTTGCCTTTGTTAGCTTCCAATACTTGACTTTGTTAGCTTCCAATACCTGCTTCTGTTAGCTTATAATACTTGTCTTTGTTAGCTTCCAATACTTGCTTCTGTTAGCTTCCGATACTTGCCTTTGTTAGCTTCCAATACTTGCTTTTATTAGCTTCCAATACTTGCTTCTGTTAGCTTCCAATACTTGCCTTTGTTAGCTTAAAATACGTGCTTCTGTTAGCTTCCAAAACTTGCCTTTGTTAGCTTCCAAAACTTGCTTCTGTTAGCTTCCAATACTTGCCTTTGGTAGCTTCCAATACTTGTCTTTGTTAGCTTCCAATACCTGCTTCTGTTAGCTTGAAAATACTTGCCTTTGTTAGCTTCCAATACTTGCTTCTGTTAGCTTCCAATACTTGCCTTTTTTTAGCTTCCAATACTTGCCTTTGTTAACTTCCAATACTTGCCTTTGTTAGCTTCCAATACTTTCTTCTTTTAGCTTCCAATACTTGCCTTTGTTAGCTTCCAATACCTGGCTTTGTTAGCTTCCAATACTTGCCTTTATTAGCTTCCAATACGTGCCTTTGTTAGCTTCCTATTCATGCTTCCGTTAGCTTCCAATACTTGCCTTTGTTAGCTTCCAATACATGGCTTTGTTAGCTTCCAATACTTACCTTTGTTAGCTTCCAATACTTGCCTTTGTTAGCTTGCCTTTTTTAGCTTCCAATACTTGCCTTTGTTAGCTTCCAATACTTGCCTTGGTAGCTTCCAATACCTGGCTTTGTTAGCTTCCAATACTTGCCTTTGTTAGCTTCCAATACTTGACTTTGTTAGCTTCCAATACTTGCTTCTGTTAGCTTACAATACTTGTCTTTGTTAGCTTCCAATACCTGCTTCTGTTAGCTTCTAATACTTGCCTTTGTTAGCTTTCAATACTTGCTTCTGTTACCTTCCAATACTTGCCTTTGTTAGCTTCCAATACCTGCCTTTGTTAGCTTCCAATACTTGCTTTTATTAGCTTCCAATACTTGCTTTTGTTAGCTTCCAATACTTACCTTTGTTAGCTTCCAATACTTGCCTTTGTTAGCTTCCAATACTTGCCTTTGTTAGCTTCCAATACTTGATTCTGTTAGTTTCCAATACTTTCATTTGTTAGCTTACAATACTTTCATTTGTTAGCTTCCAATACCTGCCTTTGTTAGCTTCCAATACCTGCTTCTGTTAGCTTCCAATACTTGCCTTTGTTAGCTTCCAATACTTGCTTCTGTTAGCTTCAAATACTTGCCTTTGTTAGCTTCCAATACCTGCCTTTGTTAGCTTCCAATACCTGGCTTTGTTAGCTTCCAATACCTGTCTTTGTTAGCTTCGAATACTTGCCTTTGTTAGCTTCCAATACTTGCTTCTGTTAGATTCCAATACCTAGCTTTTTTAGCTTCCAATACTTGCCTTTGTTAGCTTCCAATACTTGCCTTTGTTAGCTTCCAATACCTGCCTTTGTTAGCTTCCAATACTTGCCTTTGTTAGCTTCCAATACCTGGCTTTGTTAGCTTCCAATACTTGACTTTGTTAGCTTCCAATACTTTCCTGTGTTAGCTTCCAATACCTGGCTTTCTTAGCTTACAATACCTGGCTTTGTTAGCTTCCAATACCTGCCTTTGTTAGCTTCCAATACCTGGCTTTGTTAGCTTCCAATACCTGTCTTTGTTAGCTTCGAATACTTGCCTTTGTTAGCTTCCAATACCTGGCTTTGTTAGCTTCCAATACTTGCTTCTGTTAGATTCCAATACCTAGCTTTTTTAGCTTCCAATACTTGCGTTTGTTAGCTTCCAATACTTGCCTTTGTTAGCTTCCAATACCTGCCTTTGTTAGCTTCCAATACTTGCCTTTGTTAGCTTCCAATACCTGGCTTTGTTAGCTTCCAATACTTGCCTTTGTTAGCTTCCAATACCTGGCTTTGTTAGCTTCCAATACTTGCCTTTGTTAGCTTCCAATACTTGCCTCTGTTAGCTTCCAATACCTGGCTTTGTAAGCTTCCAATACCTGGCTTTGTTAGCCTCCAATACCTGGCTTTGTTAGCTTCCAATACCTGGCTTTCTTACCTTCGAATACCTGGCTTTGTTAGCTTCCAATACTTGCCTTTGTTAGCTTCAAATACTAGCCTTTATTAGCTTCTAATAATTGCCATTGTTAGCTTCCAATACTTGCCTGTGTTAGCTTCTAATACTTGCCTTTGTTAGCTTCCAATACTTGCCTTTATTAGCTTCCAATACTTGCCTTTGTTAGCTTCTAATACTTGCCTGTGTTAGATTCCAATACTTGCCTTTGTTAGCTTCCAATACCTGGCTTTGTTAGCTTCCAATACTTGCCTGTGTTAGCTTCTAATACTTGCCTTTGTTAGCTTCCAATACTTGCCTTTGTTTGCTTCCAATACTTGCCTTTGTTAGCTTCCAATACTTGCCTTTGTTAGCTTCCAATACCTGTCTTTGTTAGCTTCCAATACCTGTCTTTGTTAGCTTCGAATACTTGCCTTTGTTAGCTTCCAATACTTGCTTCTGTTAGATTCCAATACCTAGCTTTTTTAGCTTCCAATACTTGCCTTTGTTAGCTTCCAATACTTGCCTTTGTTAGCTTCCAATACCTGCCTTTGTTAGCTTCCAATACTTGCCTTTGTTAGCTTCCAATACCTGGCTGTGTTAGCTTCCAATACTTGACTTTGTTAGCTTCCAATACTTTCCTGTGTTAGCTTCCAATACCTGGCTTTCTTAGCTTACAATACCTGGCTTTGTTAGCTTCCAATACCTGCCTTTGTTAGCTTCCAATACCTGGCTTTGTTAGCTTCTAATACCTGTCTCTGTTAGCTTCGAATACTTGCCTTTGTTAGCTTCCAATACTTGCTTCTGTTAGATTCCAATACCTAGCTTTTTTAGCTTCCAATACTTTCCTGTGTTAGCTTCCAATACCTGGCTTTGTTAGCTTCCAATACCTGGCTTTGTTAGCTTCCAATACCTGCCTTTGTTAGCTTCCAATACCTGGCTTTGTTAGCTTCCAATACTTGCTTTTGGTAGCTTCCAATACTTGGCTTTGTTAGCTTCCAATACTTGCCTTTGTTAGCTTCCAATACCTGGCTTTGTTAGCTTCCAATACTTGCCTTTGTTAGCTTCCAATACCTGGCTGTGTTAGCTTCCAATACTTGCCTTTGTTAGCTTCCAATACCTGGC
Source organism: Achatina immaculata (assembly GCA_009760885.1). Lineage (NCBI taxonomy): Eukaryota > Metazoa > Mollusca > Gastropoda > Stylommatophora > Achatinidae > Lissachatina > Lissachatina immaculata. Next base: position 49,440,614 of record CM019713.1, read on the forward strand.
TTTGTTAGCTTCCAATACCTGGCTTTGTAAGCTTCCAATACCTGGCTTTGTTAGCTTCCAATACCTGGCTTTGTTAGCTTCCAATACCTGGCTTTCTTATCTTCGAATACCTGGCTTTGTTAGCTTCCAATACTTGCCTTTGTTAGCTTCAAATACTAGCCTTTATTAGCTTCTAATAATTGCCATTGTTAGCTTCCAATACTTGCCTGTGTTAGCTTCTAATACTTGCCTTTGTTAGCTTCCAATACCTGCCTTTATTAGCTTCCAATACTTGCCTTTGTTAGCTTCTAATACTTGCCTGTGTTAGATTCCAATACTTGCCTTTGTTAGCTTCCAATACCTGGCTTTGTTAGCTTCCAATACTTGCCTGTGTTAGCTTCTAATACTTGCCTTTGTTAGCTTCCAATACTTGCCTTTGTTAACTTCCTATACCTGCCTGTGTTAGCTTCCAATACGTGCCTGTGTTAGCTTTTAATACTTGCCTTTGTTAGCTTCCAATACTTGCCTTTGTTAGCTTCCTATACCTGGCTTTGTTAGCTTCCAATACTTGCCTTTGTTAGCTTCCAATACCTGGCTTGTTTAGCTTCCATTACCTGGCTTTGTTAGCTTCTAATACTTGCCTTTGTTAGCTTCCTATACCTGCCTGTGTTAGCTTCCAATATTTGCCTGTGTAACTTTTAATACTTGCCTTTGTTAGCTTCCAATACTTGCCTTTGTTAGCTTCCTATACCTGGCTTTGTTAGCTTCCAATACTTGCCTTTGTTAGCTTCCAATACCTGGCTTTTTTAGCTTCCATTACCTGGCTTTGTTAGCTTCCAATACTTGCCTTTGTTAGCTTCCAATACCTGGCTTTGTTAGCTTCCTATACCTGGCTTTGTTAGCTTCCAATACTTGCCTTTGTTAGCTTCCAATACCTGGCTTTGTTAGCTTCCAATACTTGCCTTTGTTAGCTTCCAATACTTGCCTTTGTTAGCTTCTAATACCTGAATTTGTTAGCTTCCAATACTTGCCTTTGTTAGCTTCCAATACTTGCCTTTGTTAGCTTCCAATACCTGGCTTTGTTAGCTTCCAATACCTGGCTTTGTTAGCTTCCAATACTTGCCTTTGTTAGCTTCCAATACCTGGCTTTGTTAGCTGCCAATACTTGCGTTTGTTAGCTTCCAATACTTGCGTTTGTTAGCTTCCAATACCTGGCTTTGTTAGCTTCCAATACCTGGCTTTGTTAGCTTCTAATACCTGGCTTTGTTAACTTCCAATACCTGGCTTTGTTAGCTTACAATACCTGGCTTTGTTAGCTTCCAATACCTGGCTTTGTTAGCTTCCAATACTTGCCTTTGTTAGCTTTGAATCCCTGGCTTTGTTAGCTTCCAATACTTGCCTTTGTTAGCTTCCAATACTTGCCTTTGTTAGCTTCCAATACTTGCCTTTGTTAGCTTCCAATACTTGCCTTTGTTAGCTTCCAATACTTGCCTTTGTTAGCGTCCAATACCTGAATTTGTTAGCTTCCAATACGTGCCTTTGTTAGCTTCCAATACTTGCCTTTGTTAGCTTCCAATACTTGCCTTTGTTAGCTTCCAATACTTCCCTTTGTTAGCTTTGAATACCTGGCTTTTTTAGCTTCCAATACCTGGCTTTATTAGCTTCCAATACTTGCCTTTGTTAGCTTGGAATACCTGGCTTTGTTAGCTTCCAATACTTGCCTTTGTTAGCTTCCAATACCTGGCTTTGTTAGCTTCCAATACTTGCCTTTGTTAGCTTCCAATACCTGGCTGTGTTAGCTTCCAATACCTGGCTTTGTTAGCTTCCAATACCTGGCTTTGTTAGCTTCCAATTCCTGGCTTTGTTAGCTTCCAATACCTAGCTTTGTTAGCTTCCAATACTTGCCTTTGTTAGCTTCCAATACCTGCCTTTGTTAGCTTCCAATACCTGGCTTTGTTAGCTTCCAATACTTGCCTCTGGACAAAAAGCACTTTCATTGTATTCATCTCCTAGCACATTTTTGCATTTTAAATTGTTTTCCTTAAAAAACATTAGCATTATGAAAAGTTATAAAGCGATGACAGATATATATATATCTCAGAATGAGAGGGCAGAATGTAAGACGGGCATGCGTGCACAATTATTTATCCTTTAAAAATAAAGTTCATTCATTCATTCATTCTCCCCTCTGTGTATCTCTCTTTTTTGTATTATTAAGCATGAAGTTAGTGAAATCATATACACATGGGCTTGTCAGTACTGTTGTATGTTGACTATACTCAACCACGTGAAAATTAGCGTTGAACTTAGCAAAGTTCAGACAAATGTCAGATCAGTTTATTGAAGACAATTTAGAGCAGGTATTAGGCAATGTTCCCGCAGGCATATACGACTTAATGAAACCAACATGCCAATATATTATTATTTAATATTATCTAATAATAATAACTGTTCCGTTTTACTGAGCTAAATCTATGAAGGTAAGATCTTATCAAGATAATGAAGACAGTGGTGCCAAGCATTATCCAGATGCAAATGTCACCACCATGAAAGTTATCCTGCCAAACTCTTCTATTCTGTAGAAGGATACCTGGCCTTCAAAGCCAGCAGGATGTTCTCGCTTCGCAAAAGCCCGACCATGGTGGTGTACCCAGACGCGCAGGACACTCGTGAACGACGAGAACTGAGAGTAGACTCACACTTCTGCGGAAATCCAAGGTAAGGCACACGTTGATGCCCGCTGAGTTATGAGCTTGGTCGTCTTGCTGCTGCAGGAAACACGGAATGTCTGCAGGTCAGGCTGTGGTGCCATTGAGTGCGGGGTTTTGCATGCTTCCTTCACGTCTCAGAAATAAAAACAAGAAGGAGGAGGAGGATATTAACAGAGTTAATCAGCGCAGGAGTTACATCAGGACCTTACTGTGGCAGCTAGGAGGAGCAAGTGTTGCAGAAAGCAAAACGAGGAGGTGGAATATTGCCTTGCCCAGTTCCTGTTCGAAGTGTATGACCCCCTTTTATTGGAGGTACACTGGATTATAATCCAGACCTCAGATAAATATACAATGAACTATATATATATATATATATATATATATATATATATAATGAGTTAAGATAAATATACAGTCAGCTGTAAAGACATCACGAGTTACATGAATTCCAGTACTTGAATCGCGTGTTCAGAAGCCACAAACTAAGATAAATATACAGTCAGCTGTAAAGACATCACGAGTTACATGAATTCCAGTACTTGAATCGCGTGTTCAGAAGCCACAAACTAAAATAAATATACAATTAAGTGTACAAACATCAGAGCTAGCGAAGCAATATCAAACCACGATCGTATCTTGTACTGCTCCGCCTGGCCAAGCTTTGAAGGGGCTTTCAAGCAGTGAAATGTTTCCCTCACCCGAGGAAGCTACTTTCCAGTAAGTCCAGACTTCCTAGCTTTCAGTTACTGTGAGATGATATGGTGCTGCGGTGGTTGAGCGGTTAGTGCACTCGCCTACCGATCAGAAGGTTCCTGGTTCGATTTCGCACGGGCGGAATTTTTTTGGACCTACTAGCACCGGGTCAATCTAGCCTAATAAAAGGTTACGAGACTTCGATTAGTGAGACTTATATATATATATATATATATATATATATATATATATATATATATATATATATATATTGTTCTGTGTTATTACTCTTATATTTGCTGTTGCATTCTCATTCTGAAGCTACTGAGAGGAATTATTGAGGAAAGACGCTACAGCTCACTACCAAAAATAGCATTAGGATGGAAACTACAGAGGAACAGAAATAAGGGTAGACCAAAAGAGACATAGAGAAGAACAACAGAGAGGATGTTGAGCAATAGAGGGCTCACCTGGGCAAGAGCAAGAAAAAAAGGCAAAGGACAGGCATTTGTGGAAAACCCTTGCCGAAGCCCCATGTGCCCTGGGCAGTTAAGGTTCAGATAGATAGATAGATAGATAGATAGATAGATAGATAGATAGATAGATAGATAGATAGATAGATAGATAGATAGATAGATAGATAGATAGATAGATAGATAGATAGATAGATAGATTCTCATTGGCATCCTCCGTTTATTTTGTAAATCTCGGGATTGGCTCTTCAATAGTCTTCACAAGTTTGTCAGTTTACAAGAGTTTCGATCTTTAGCGTGCCTTTCCAACTTTTACATGTTTTTTAAAATTACTGATTGTCGAGAAAATGTCAGAAAACGTTTTAAAAAGTACAACATGACATTTCTTCATATTCTAGATAATGCACAAGGCCCCAGAAAATGTTAACATAATCTCAGTAGTTGCCTCTGATATCATAGTCACTGGGGAAAATATATAAAAAAAAAAAAAGGAAGATTTAAAACTTGGAAGTTGAATAGTTTTTATCACAGGAATGAACTGTAATTTAACAAGTGTTTTATTTTATGTATTTGCTAATATAATTTCGATTTCGAAAGCGGAGAAGCTGTCCCGATCAGATCTTTACTTTACGAATAATAACTTGAAGAACATATTGAACAGCAAAAACCATTAATACTGAACTTCATAGACTTTAAAAAGACATTTGATAGCACACACAGAGATTCGATGTGGAGAATTTTAAGAATGTATGGAATGCCGTCCAAAATTGTCAACATCATTAAGGACCTCTACAACGGATATGTTTGTGCAGTCAACACAGAAGAAGGGATGAGCGAATGGTTCCAGATTGAAACAGGCGTGAAACAAGGATGTATACTGTCTCCATTGCTTTTTGGAATTGCGATAGATTTCAAAACAAAAACAAAAAAATGCTGCACGGGTAACACAGGTATTGATTGTGTACATGGGACCCAACTAGAAGATCTTGATTTTGCTGATGACATAACTTTAATCAGTGACAACGTGAATTCGATGCAAGAAAAAACAGATAACCTTTCTTTACTGGGTAGCAAAAAAGGAAAAAATATACGTAGAAGGGACAGCTGTTGAAGACGTCAACCAATTTGCATACGTTGGAAACTACATAGACCAGGATGGTGACACCAGAGAGAAAGTTAGAATTAGAATTGCAAAAGCAGCATCGATCTTAAAGAATATTCAGAACATATGGCACTCAAAAGTTATAAGCACAAAAACCAAGTTAAGGCTATTCAATTCAAATGTAATATTCACCCTTTAAAAATGGATGCGAAAGCTAGAAAATAACTAAAGAAATAGACAAGAAATTAGACTCGTTTGAAAACAAATGCCTAAGGAAAATACTCAGCATCAAGTAGAACGAATTCAAGAACAATGCAGAGATAAGACAGATGACTGAACAGCAACCAGTCTCATGGGTGATCAGGAAAAGGAAATGGATATATGTCTGTCACGTGATGAGAAGAAACATTCAGAGCATCCAAAAACAGGCTATCAAGTGAAACACAACAGGCCGAAGAAAAATAAGGAGATCACATGAAACTCTATAGAGGACATTGTTAAGAGAGGTCAGTTTAGTAGGCATAAAATCCCTTGATGAGGTTAAGAAGCTCGCCGAAAACAGGAAAACTTGGCGAACTACCATGCGAGCCACATGTGACGTTTAGTGGCACAGGAAGGATATAAGATAAAATAAGATTTAATAATAGAAATATGCAGTCCTTTCATTTTCATACATTTGAACAGTCCAATATGGGAGCACTAAAGCTTAACCTTTGTTCTTAAGATATAATTACACTAAAATAGCCCTCGGTACCAGGCTCTTGCACGTTCGTGAGCGTATTCAATGAGGTCAGCACTTCTTTCTGAGGGCGAGTAAGCAGAATTTGCAGATAAACTCATTCGAGGCAGCCATCGCGTTTAGTTCTAAAGTTAACATTTGTCACAGAAATGATATAATATTAGTGTAAAAATTTCATAATTTCATTTATTAAATATTAGAATAAAAGAAATTACAAAATAAAACTTAATCATTTCTTTAATTCAGCATCACCTGTTATCATTCAATACCCCCCCCCCCCCCCCATTTCCATTATCCATTATTTAAAAAGCAAAATACCTGCATTTTCGTTATCCATTATTGAAAAAAAAGCAAAATAATCATATTTTCATTATCCATTATTAAAAAGAAAAAGCAAAATACTCAAATTTTCGTTATCCATTATTTAAAAAAAGCAAAATACCCACATTTCCGCTATCCTTTATTTAAAAAGCAAAGGCTCCTTTGTAAAGCTATCTTGACAATGCGTCAGAGTGCCAATAGATATTCAGACATTCGCTGTGCCGGGTAGGTCATTTTTTTTCCCTTCTCTTTAAATTGTTGCTGTCACGTGACCATCGACCAACCCATGTTATCAAGTTTTCGTTTGTGCGGTTGTTCCCCCTCCCCTTTACTATGGGACGCCAGAAACTGACCGATGACAGGTGACGGACATTATCTATGTCCCGCGTCAACTTTCTGCCTACTTCTGATACGTAACTACAGCAACATCTCATACATTCCCAGGCGGTATCTTCATTCATCGTTGTGGAGTTCTGATGAGATGCGATGTTTCTTCCTCTCGGAGTTTACTCCGCCACACCTGATGCCTTACAAAACGTCGCAGCCCCCAGTGCCGTACTTGGAAGGGGGAGAAAGAGACTCCTCGGTATGCTCCCAGGTTGACTCCCAAGTTAAGTTACGACTTGACAGCATACGCAAGAGTGAGCAAGTCGGAGTAGAGGAAGCTAAAGTAAAGTCGGAACTCGCTTAATCTACTTTTCAAAAATCAGTGCCAACATTTTAGTTAGTTCCTCCCCCCCCCCCCCCAAAAAAAAAAACCCTACCCCGTCTCGAGGCACTGCTGTCGTTCCTACAGCCGTCATCATTTATTGCCGGTCTCTCCTTTGGGAGTAATCATCATCATATTGCCCTTCGCCCTCTATGGAGCATAGGCCACGGATAACAGACTCTCCAGTCGTTCCACCCTCCATGTGTATATCCCTTGTCCCTGCTTTCATTGTTTGCATTCTCCAGGTAGTTCTAGGCCTTCCTCGACCCAGACTCTTTAATACAAACGTAAAGACTACTCCACTACCTGGCTCGGAGGCTACTCCACTTCCTGGCTCGGAGGCTACTCCACTTCCTGGCTCGGAGGCTACTCCACTACCTGGCTCGGAGACTACTCCACTTCCTGGCTCGGAGACTACTCCACTTCCTGGCTCGGAGACTACTCCACTACCTGGCTCGGAGACATGGGTGATGACTAAGACAATACGGCGGAGGTTGCCAACATATGTAAACCACTGAGGAGGAGGAGGAGGACTGTAAACATTAACTGGCAGGCCAAGGTCAGGAATAAGGAGATCTGGGAAAGAGCAGGACAGGGGGTCCATGAGCCTACAAATCATGACTAGAAAATGGAACTGGATTGGCCACACATTGAGGAAACCAGACGCCCTTGGGAGTATAGACCACGGATAAAGTCTCTCCATTCATCCCTGTTCTAGGATTTTTTTTTCTCCTCTGCTTCCCTCCACGTGTATCCCTTGTCTCTGAGCACATTCATAACCTCCTTACTCCAAGCAGTTCTGGTCCTTTGATTTCTGCTTCCCTGGGTGCCGTTTGTACCAGGTTTATTATTTTCTTCATGAAGGAACTATTAACTTTGTAGTTACCTTTTTAATCGATATTGTAAAAAAGATGATAATGATCTTTACTCTGGACGTAGTCTAAATTCCGCTCAATATTCACTTCTCCCGTGGAGGCGTTGAATCTTGACACAACCAGTGATAGTCCATGTTCTTTAGACACAATTTGAAATACCCCTTAATCCCATGTTCTCGCAAGTTTGTGAGCATGTTCAACGAAGCCAACACTTGTGTGATATTGTGGGCGAATAAGCGAGCGATTTGTAGATACACAGTCAATGTAATGAGGGGGTTATTTTCAGCTCTAGCCTTAACACTTGTCACGGAAACGAAACCCCAGCTGGGAGATTAACTTACTTCCATAACCCTCCATCACAAAATCAGATCAGCGACCGATTCATTTTCGGGCATGTTATAGTCTGTGTACAGAAGAATGAAACTAATCTGTGGAGGTCTGAAATGTGCAGTAAACACGTCCTGCAATTAGCGCCAGCTTCTGACACTAAGGAATATCAGAATGTAATGAGTAGAATCAATTTTGTTGTTGTTGATTTCATTATCTAATTAGCAACGTCTGACTGGTAAATACATGGAATATGAACCTGATAGATGTCATGTGTGTTCTTTCATTAACTCAAGGCGTTTAACTTCATTTGCGTTTCCTTATAAGTTCAGAACCCCTACTGCATGCAGATGTCACGGGGCATATATCTTTCTTGTTAGATCGCAGGATGACCAGTTAAACAAGAAGAGAAAAGACAAGACTGGCTAAACAGGCAGACGAAACAAAGACAGAAATAAGACTAAACACAGACTCACAGGCACCCACAAGGATCTTTCTTCTTCTTCTTCTTCTTCTTCTTCTTCTTCCTCAGCATTCCGAGCCATTAAGGCTCACTGCTGCAGGTAAAGTTCCCCTCCACACCTCTCTATACACAGTCTCAGGTAAAGTTCCCCTCCACACCTCTCTATACACAGTCTCAGGTAAAGTTCCCCTCCACACCTCTCTATACACAGTCTCAGGTAAAGTTCCCCTCCACACCTCTCTATACACAGTCTCAGGTAAAGTTCCCCTCCACACCTCTCTATACACAGTCTCAGGTAAAGTTCCCCTCCACACCTCTCTATACACAGTCTCAGGTAAAGTTCCCCTCCACACCTCTCTATACACAGTCTCAGGTAAAGTTCCCCTCCACACCTCTCTATACACAGTCTTCTCTCTCCAGTATGTGACACCAATTTTCTGTATATCCTCTTTTATCTTACGTCTCCATCCTTGTCTTGGTCTTGTTTTCTTCATCACTTATACATTCATCATTTTCGTTTATCTTCCTTTCTTTCTACACGAGCCACCCAGCGGAATCGGTTCAATGTATATATCCGCTGAGAAACAAAGATAGAAAAAAACACACACACAAAGAAACAGAAGCCTCCAGTTAAAAAAAAAAATAGTTTAATTGTTCTTGTGTAAATAAATCCGAAACAGAATGGGAAAAGTATTCAACAAGGCCAGTGGACAACGCTTACTGTAAACTGTGTGTTCTCTGTGGTGGTGAGGAAAAATACTCGTATGTATTTTATCTTTAGACAAAGAATGTTTTGTGTGTATATTATCTTCAGACAAACAATGTTTTGTATGTATATAATCTTCAGACAAACAATGTTTTGTATGTATATTATCTTCAGACAAACAATGTTTTGTATGTATATAATCTTCAGACAAACAATGTTTTGTTTGTATATTATCTTCAGACAAACAATGTTTTGTATGTATATTATCTTCAGACAAACAATGTTTTTTATGTATATAATCTTCAGACAAACAATGTTTTGTATGTATATTATCTTCAGACAAACAATGTTTTGTTTGTATATTATATTCAGACAAACAATGTTTTGTATGTATATTATCTTCAGACAAACAATGTTTTGTATGTATATTATCTTCAGACAAACAATGTTTTGCGTGTATATTATCTTCAGATATAAAATATCAGAAAGTGCATATAAAGCATTTCCCTGAGATAGACAAACAAAAACACAAAAAAAAAACATAGTTTACTCTGAGTGAAAAATACAGAAAATCTCCGCTGAAAGACACTTTCTATGGACATAAAAACGTTTACGTACAGAACATAAACACGTAGTTTAGTTATAATGTTCCCTAACCTACGTTTTACTCGAGTTACGACGATCATCTGTTACGACCGTCGGCTTCTTATGCTTCCTTTGTATTAAAATAATTTGAATGTCGCATGGTAATGTATAACATTTTAATTGCTTAATATATAAAGTAGAATCCGACTTATGGCGGAGTCGACGAAAAGGAACTCCACCGTGAGTCGAGACCACCTGTATACGAACAAATAGTGGATCGAAACTACATAGATAAAGCTACTCATACAGTATTTATATACATAACCCACATCATTTCCTAGCACAGCCTATTACGAATGTAAAGTTTTTACTCTCTCTACGAATGTTTTTAGATAAGATGTGCAATTTAGAGAAACGAAAACTAGTCAAACCATAAAGGAAAGACGGTCTTTGAACATGCTAGGAAGCGACAGAAGTTGGAGAGCATGACAGTTGTACAGGGGAGAAAAAGAAAGACGGAGAGTCTGAACAGGGAAAATAAGTGGTGCTAGAATCTTATTACAGGCCCTACTCGACTTACGATTGGGTTTCGTTCCGCAAGTTGAAAATATCGTAGGTCGGATATGAATATGGTACGAAAAAAAAATAGTGCTGTATCTCTCTCTCTCTCTCTCTTCTTTCTCTCTCTCTCTCTCTCTGAACCTTGAGTGCCTAGGGCACATGGGGCTTCTGCAAGGTTTTCCACAAATGCCTGTCCTTTGCCTTTTTTCCCGCTCTTGTGCTCAGCATCCTCTCTGTTGTTCTTCTGCATGTCTCCTTTGGTCTGTCCTTACTTCTGCTCCCCTGTGGTGTCCATCTTAGTGCTATGTTTAGTAGTGAGTTGTCAGTCATCCTGACCACATGTCCTAACTACTACCAGCGTCTTTCCTCAATAATTGCTGCCAGTGGCTTCATCTGTATTTCTGCCATCAAGATGTTATTTTTTACGGTGTTTGGCCTAACTAAATACTAACTGAATACTGAGTTGTAACTAACTAAATGCCTGCAATTAGAAATTGAATGAATACAAGTTTGTCCTACCAATAAATGTACAGTACTGAATGTGCACCGCTATCACACCATCGTAAAGTGGAAATGTCGTAAGTCGAATTATCTTAGCTCGAATATTACTTGTAGCATGCAGAGCTGAAGCAAGATCTTACCTACTAAGAAGAAGAGAATATCTTGATTTATTATTATTATTATTATTGTATTGAAGAACTAATGGATTACAGATAGACGAAACAATAAACGTGGTGTGAAACGCAGACAATGCATCTTCTGTCGTGCAAGTGAGATCAAGCGGATTGTAATATACGAGCGAAGATTTAAAAAAAAAACGCTAATCGAAGGACGTAACATGTGAAAAATATATGAAAAAAAAAACGTGACGGAAAGTCCGTCTTTCCATATATTTTCACTGGTTACGGTCTTTAATAAGCGGTCTTCTCACCCTTGTTGATTAGAGGGTAGTGAGCACAACAGCTCTCATTGCGCACATCCGCAGTTCGTTTCTGTGTGTTAGGGAATTCCCCTTTCTTAATTAAACGTACTTTAAACCCACATGTGGCTGTAAGACAATATTTTTACTCTTTTTTTTAAATTAAATTTTTTTTTAATGAATGAGTAACGGTTAAACTTCCGCGGTTGTTGGTCACCATTAAAAAAAAAACATCAAAAAAAAAACAACAACAAGAGATTTCACATTCCACACTAAGGAATCACTCATGAATGAGTTGACACTCAGACAGCAGCGATGGTGATGATAAACATAGATATGCAATGTTATTCATAAGTGCATGAAACTACCAATACAGCTGAAGCTTGTAAAGCTTACATTTTAATCTCTTACGGAGAATTCGCCATACTGTTGATGGCAAGGCCCCCATCTGTAAACTTACACGCGTAGTGGATTTGTGGGGGATTCGCTGGTAAGCTTTTCTATCACGATTCACAGTATCTTTTGCTTGGTCCTGGACGTCCCTGCCGAGGAGCTGTGCATACACAGACACCTTTCAACCCGGAATTTCGCATACCACTTCTTGATACTGTTGAAAACAGGTGCTGCTTTCTGGAATTGAGCTCGAAATCGTCGCTGCAGAGTCACAACGGACAATGTTCTTGCGTATTCCAAGACATAAAACGACTGCTCACGTTTACTGAATGGAATATTTGCTACTGCTCCCAGCGGCAAACGACGGAAGCTCTGCGCACCGGCTTTATTTAGGAAAAAAAAAACTTGAAGAGTTTTTCTTCTTCCTTCTTGTAAGAATTATCGCGATCCGTTACACAGTTTCTTTGTTGCGAAGTTTTGAAATGTTTCACAGGGTTATGAAAGGCATGTCCAGATTATTCAATTCAAATGTGATATCCACCCTCATTTATGCATGTGCTGAAAAACAACTAAAGAAGTAGACAAAAAATCAGACTCTTTTCACAACAAATTCCTAAGAAATTTACTCGGTATAAAGTGGAACGAATTCAAAAACAACGCATAGATCAGACAGATGAGCAAACAACAACTTGTCTCATGGGTGATCAGAAAAAGAAGATGGACATATGTCGGTCATGTGATGAGAAGAAGCAATCAGAGAATCCCCAAACAAGCTATCAAATGGAACACAACAGGCCGAAGAAAAAGAGGTCGACCACGTGAAACTCTAAAGAGGACATTGCTAAGAGAAGCCAATTCAGTGGGCATAACATCCCTTGATGAGATTCGCCGAAGACAGGACATCTTGACGAACTACAATGCGGGCCCTATGTGATGTTTAACGGCACTGGAAGGATGCAATATGTAATATATATATATATATATATATATATAACAGAGAAAGAGGAATTTCAGACTTCTATTTTCTTCTCATATTTTCGTAAGAAAATAGAAGAAGAAGTCAATATGGTCCAAGCTGGTTTCAGGCAAGGAAGAGGATCAAGAGATCATATATTCAATATCAGATTAATAATAGAGAAATGCAGAGAGTTTAATGTGAATCTATATTTATCCTTTATAGACTACTCAAAGGCATTTGGTGCGTAAAACACCAGAAACTTTGGGAAATAATGGAAAAAATGGGATTTCCAACACATTTGATACAATTAACATCACTGCTGTATCTAGACCAACAAGCAGCAGTAAGAATAAATGGTGAAACAACAACTTGGTTTGACATAAAACAATGGGTCAGTCAGGGGTGTATATTGTCGCCTTACTTACTTAACTTGTATACTGAAAATATAATAAGGAATGTTAGAGAAGATTTAGACAAAGAATAGTATGATGCAACAACAATTGGAGGTTATGAAATACCAGAGATTAGATATGCTAATGACACGGTGTTACTGTCCACAACACAAAAAGGGATGGAAAAAACTAATTATGTCAGTCTGCAAGAACAACAAAGAGCAAAACCTCTATCTTAATGCGAAGGAAACTAAATTGATGACAATTGACAAAACAAACAAGGCAGCTGATATATGTATCAATGAGGCAAGGTTCCGCATGGGACATGCAAATGAATGAATGAGGAAAAACTGGAAGAAGTGGAGAGTTTTGAATATCTTGGATCACTACTAACTGTTAATGGAGATACAATGAGGGTAATTAAAAGGAGGACATCTATCGCTCTTCAGAAAGTAGTAAAACAACTAAAGAATCTGTGGAGAGGAACAGACAGAACTACAAAAATAAGATTTTTAAGGGCATGCATCTTTCCCATCGCAACATATGCCTGTGAGATCTGGACACTTAACAAAACAGCTGAGAAACACATAAATGCCTTTGAATGTAAATGATACAGAAGAGTTCTCAAATATCAAGGAAACAACAAAAAAAAAGAAGAAATATATCTATAATACAAGAACTTAATACTGATGAAGGCTCGTAAAGAGGATTAAAGAGATAAAATTTAAATATTTCAGACACATTATACGTCATGATAATCTCGAGAAGTCCATCTTGGAAGGGTACATAATGGGGAAAGAGAAAGAGAGGAAGGCCAAGGCGAAAATGGTTGCAAGACATCGTTGATGATCTGCAAATGGATGCATCAGTAGCAGGCCATCTTGCTCACAACAGAGAGACCTACAGGAGTGCTGTTAGGGAGGCAAGGTTCCGCACGGGACATGCAAATGAATGAATGAATGAATGAATTTTCTTCTGTGTGTGGACTCAATAAAACTGAGCCATTACCTACAAATGGAATGTTGATCGGTGTATTAAAAGCTACAAAAATGTTCTGTTATTTAAAAAAAAACAAAAACTGTATATACATCGAATAAACGTATAATAAAAAACAAACTATATGCTATCTGTTGGAATGCACTGAGAAATACAAGATAATGCGAGATAAAGTGGAACAGAAGCAATTGATTTATAAAGGCTAATGCAAAAGTCATTTGCAAAAAGTGCATGAAACAAAAAATGTAAGACCATCAACGACAAACCCGGCATTGAAAAAACGTGACAACGTGTTAGTAAAATTCCATGGAGAAACATTTGATTCCACGTGGTTCTTATTCTGGAGTCCATCAGTCATCAAAGATCCAAGGAAGGATTTTTTTGAGGGTCCACACCAGCAAATTGATTGATTTAAGAAATCAACCGGGTTCTATTTATTGCTTTATTTTTACGGAGTGGTCCATAGCATTTCTCAGTCCAGCAAGCAGCAATCTGTTCTCAGTCCAGAGAGAGAGAAGCAATCTGTTCTCAGTCCAGAAAGAAGCAGTCTGTTCTCAGTCCAGAGAGAGAAGCAATCTGTTCTCAGTCCAGAAAGAAGCAGTCTGTTCTCAGTCCAGAGAGAGAGAAGCAATCTGTTCTCAGTCCAGAAAGAAGCAATCTGTTCTCAGTTCAGAGAGAAGCAATCTGTTCTCAGTTCAGAGAGAAGCAATCTGTTCTCAGTCCAGAAAGAAGCAATCTGTTCTCAGTTCAGAGAGAAGCAATCTGTTCTCAGTCCAGAAAGAAGCAGTCTGTTCTCAGTCCAGAGAGAGAAGCAATCTGTTCTCAGTCCAGAAAGAAGCAATCTGTTCTCAGTTCAGAGAGAAGCAATCTGTTCTCAGTCGAGAGAGAAGCAATCTGTTCTCAGTCCAGAAAGAAGCAATCTGTTCTCAGTTCAGAAAGAAAATGTGTTCTCAATCCAGCAAGCAGCAATCTGTTCTCAGTCCAGGGAAAGAAGCAATCTGTTCTCAGTCCAGAGAGAGAAGCAATCTGTTCTCAGTCCAGGGAGAGAAGCAATCTGTTCTCAGCTCAGAAGGGAGGTCCACGGCCAGAAAGGTTTACGAACCAAGGATATAATCTCAACTAACAGCAGAGAGAATTATGGCAAGTCAGTTCCACCTCTTAGTTCAGGATAAAGAACAAAGCACAGACACATTTCTTCCCTGGCTCCCTTATCCAAGGCCACCTTTCGCAGAACTTTTGGATTTTCCTAACTTTTTCTCCTTCTTCTCTGCAGCTTCTTTTTTCTTCCAGGTTTTCCAGCTCCACTCTTTTCATTTTGAACGATCTCATCTTCTTTCGTTTGTTTAATCTTCATTATCGTTAGCATGCACTGTTTGTTTTTCGCCGGTGATATTACTGAAAATAATATGCACGTTCCTGTAGTCGATGAAACGTTTTCCACTGTATATTTTTCCTCATGTTGTTTGAGGCGTTAAACATAAAACTATTAACAGTCTTCGATAACATACAGAGGGGCTGGTCCTTTGTCATATTTGGCTGGATATTTTGGCGCGTCATGGATTCTATTTTGTGTTGCTTTGGAGTCTGCAAGTAGTGCTGCCTTGTGCGCTTCCGAGGCTGACAATGCTTGCTTAGACGATGCTGTTAATCTTGTACTAGTCGCTTTTTTAGACGAGATTACAGGAGAGGACTTTCCCGTTGAAAGAGTTTGTACTGAAGTCTCTGAAGTGGAGTGTTTCCTGTCTTTGGCTGTCGTTAAAGGCGTGGCTGTGGCTGTTCCTGCCTGTGTACTGAATAAAGATGATGCTGTTTTCATTGCCGGTGATGAAGGAGTAGAAGACCTTGCTGCAGCAGCGCTGTCCACGTTGCTAGGTGATCCTGCTGTTGTTGCACCATCTTCGTTCTTTATAGAAGTTTCACTGCAACACAGGAAAGAGAAAACCTGCTTAATGTCTGTTAAAAAATAAGTCTTTTGTCATAACACGTCCAGATGTAGATACATTGACTGACAGGTCGAGAAGTGGAGAAACAGGCAGGCAGTTAAAGAGTTCCAGACACGGTGGTGTTATAGATACAGTACAGACAGAGAGAGTCGGACAAATAATAGGACAGAGAGGCGGACAGATCATTCATACCGAACATATAGATGGAATCAATATGGATGGAAGGATGATTGGATATATATATATATATATATATATATATATATATATACTCGCCAAACACAGGAAAAATTGGCGAACTACCTTGCGAGCCCTATGTGACGTTTAACGGCACGGGAAGGATATAAGATATATATATATATATATATATATATATATATATATATATCGATGCATGGATAGATATATGGATGGATTGATCAGTATATGGATGGGCAAGTAGATTAAAATATGGATGGATAGATTATATGGATGGCTAACAGAGGTAGAGAGACAGAAATAAATTACAAGCGATGACAGTGTTAAATGTAAATACTGTTTAACCTCTGATTTCAAAAGAATTTTATGATCCAAGGTTTAAAGTACATTACACATCGTCCGTCGTTTGTTTACCTTGTAAACCTAGCAACACAATTAGTTTATATCAGAATAAAAATGCGAGGAACAAAGAGTTCTCGTATATTATACTTGACCTATTCGCTACAGAGTGTTTAGGATATCGTAATGTATACATGTATGTTTGTGCGCTTTTGAAAGAGAAAGAAAGACAGAACGAGACAAAGGGGAGAGAGAGAGAGAGAGAAAGAGTAGAATTAAAACAGTAATTTCTAAGAGATTTGTTGTATCCATTTAAAAACGCGATATTTTTGTATAAACTGTTTTTGAAATGAAAAAGTATTGGTATCGCCAGTGTGGTTGAAATTTTGTCCTACGAATGAATACTTTCTCAGATCAGATTCGCCTACAAATATGGCAGTGAACTGCGATACATTCTTTATTATTTCAATCATTTTGAACTCGGGTGGAAAAAATCCACCTTTCCTGGAACTGAACTTTGCGTTATATATTTATGGCTTTGCCTTCATTCACCGATAACAGTGTGAACAGTGAAATTCAGTGTGCCTCGTTGTGCAGACAGATGATCTCCTTCATCATAGACTGTTTTCTCCAACACTAAAGTGGGTGTCCTTTCTACAGATGTTTGACCCGAGTGCTACAGAAGCCAAAGCCACCGTTACTAGTGAGAGCACAAGTCACTATCGATCAGTCAACTCTTACTTCTCGGCTACACCTACAGTTATCTTGTAGAGGAAGTCTTGACATTCTGAAGCTGTGGACTCTTAAGTCGGCCATGACAAGGTCTTTTTCTCTAATCTTCTAATATACAAATCTTTGGACTATATTCTCAGTTAAAATAACATGCCCGGTGTCCATCTTTTACCAGATACCCTGAAGTCTGCATGGCCATAAAAGACTAACAATATTATTTGTGTTGGTAAATCGAAGGAGGTAGGTAGCCATCAGTAACGCAAAGATAAGGTAAGCTAAAATTCCCGTTTCCATGCGATTAAAGCAGCGGTTCTCATGCCCTTTTGCTGCACGGCCCACATTTAAAAGTCAAACATTTTTGCGGCCCACTGATAAAGTGCTTTATATTTCATCATCATCATCATCATCAGGTGCCGTGCCGACTGGCGTTGGCTATTATGCTTCTCCACAGTACACGATCCTTCATGCAGGCCATTAGTTCAGTTGGTGATCTCCTCTCACACCATCCTGTCAGACTGTCCAGTATCATTTCTCTTGGTCTTCCTCTTGATCTTCTTCCTTCTATTTTTCCTGTTGTTATAATATTTTCAATGCCCCCTCTTCTCATTGCATGTCCCATGAAAGTACATTGTCTCTCTCTTATCTTTCTGACAAGGTTTTTTTGTCTCTCCAGCTCTTCTCATACATTCTTCATTAGTTATTTTTGCTGTCCAGGGGATTCGCAACATTCTTCTAATAAACCACATTTCTGCTGCTTCCAATGATTTTTGTGCAGACTTGCCTATTGTCCATGATTCACTTCCATATAACAAGATAGGTTCAATATAGCATTTTAGTACTCGTTTTCTAACATTCATTGATAAAGATGTGTTAGTTAATATGTTTCTCATTCTCTGAAATGCAGTCTTTGCTTGACCTATTCTGTTCCTAATTTCTGTTCTGCATTTCCCATCTGAAGTTATTACTGCTCCAAGGTATTTGAATTTCTGCACCTGCTTTAGAATGGTTCCGTTTAATTTAATACTGCATGCTGGTGGATTCTGTTTCTTAGATATAACCATAGTCTCTGTCTTTTTGATGTTCAAAGTAAGGTCTTTCTGTTCACTTTCTTTGGCGACTTTATCCAAGAGATTTTGCAGGTCTTGTTGGTTCTCAGCTATCAGTACTGTGTCGTCAGCATACCGAAGGTTGTTAATATTTAGCTTTATATTTGCAAGGTATAAATCTAATTTTATAAAGTAGTATGTAATATTTTCTCTACATTTTTAACTGCATATCCATTGCTACACAACACGGTCAGAAAGACGCCGGTATCGCACTTTAAAAGCGATGCTGTCTTTTTACGTACGTCACATTTCTGTTTGATTCTGGAAGAAACGCTATCTGGACCTTTCTTTCTCCAACAGCTGCATTCGGGCATACTAATAAAGCGACCTACAATTCTGCGGCTTGCATCCTTGCAGTCTGCCGCTATGCATTGCGTGAAAAATGCGGAATAATTTTTTTATTGTATCTACTTTTTTCTCTCTTTTGTTTTGCTGCTTTGAGACTTCAGCGCGGCCCACAATACTCCCTGTGGCCCATTGGTTGAGAACCACTGCATTAAGGCATTTTGGGGAATACAGTGTTAGGCCCTTATGACCTTCATGACATTCGGCACATGAGAGTGTGATGTGGTCAGTATCACGTTTGGCCTCTGTACCTTCGTAGATTTTTCTGGTACCCATTTTTAGATTCTGGGTGAAGCCTGGGGCCTTTTTCGGTGTGCACCAGAAAAAAAAATCCCACTACTGGGACTAAACCCGGTACCACCAGATTAGTGGCATCTGAAATTCCATATCAGTTCTATAGCGACTGGTAAGACTCGACAAGACGATTTGTTCCCATACATACATGCCTACATACGAGACAGAATATCAACTCTTGAGCATACACGTTCAAAACACGAAACAGCTACAGCGCTTGGACATAAACGTACAAACAAAAAAAAACAGAGCTACAGCGTTTTGACATACACGCACAAAGAACAGAGCTTGAGCAAAAATGCACAAACACAGAAAAGAGTTACAACGCTTGAGCATAAATGTACAAACACAGAACAGAGCTGCAACGCTTGAGCATAAATGTACAAACACAAAAAAGAGCTACAACGTTTGAGCATAAATGTACAAACACAGAACAGTGCTACAACGCTTGAGCATAAATGTACAAACACAGAACAGTGCTACAACGCTTGAGCATAAATGTACAAACACAAAAAAGAGCTACAACGCTTGAGCATAAATGTACAAACACAAAAAAAGAGCTACAACGCTTGAGCATAAATGTACAAACACAGAACAGTGCTACAACGCCTGAGCATACATGTACAAACACAAAACAGAGCCACAACACGTGTACATACACGCACAAACACAAAAACAGCTATTGCACTTGGACATACACCTACAAACACAAAACAGAGCTACAACGCTTGTACATACACGCACAAACACAACAACAGCTATTGCGCTTGGACATAAACCTACAAACACAAAACAGAACTTCAGCGCTTGGACATAAACGTACAAACACAAAACAGAGCCACAACGCTTGTACATACACGCACAAACACAAAACAGAGCCAGAGCGCATGCGCAGGCACGCAAGCCCTGGCACTTACTCCAGGAAAGAAATATCGTCCAGGTACTCCCTCTCGTTGTACGGTCTCCGGTCAAAGACGTCGTCCAGGTCGTTGCCCTCGACCTCCGACTGAGGACCTTGTAATAGCTGGCTCATGCTCGTCACAGTGGAACCCTCAGCGATGGCTGACAGCATTGGTATCCTTTGCGTAGGGATAATAGCAACATACTGTTTGTTAAGAGTTCAACAATGGAATAATTAATATTCTAACAAATTCTAATATTACAAGAAGAGTATTAACATAAGTAACAATAGAAGATATATGCAGGCATTGAGTTATAATAGCAGTTGCAATGGGAAGAGTATGGACAGTAGTAAATAAAAGTAACGGTCAGTCAGTCAGTTGCATGTCCCTTGCGGAACTTTGTCTCCCTAACAGCTCTACTCTAGGCCTCTCGGTTGTGAGCAAGATGGCCTGCTGCTGATGCATCCATTTGCAGATTATCAACGATGTCTTCCAGCCATCTTCGCCTTGGTCTTCCTCTCTTTCTTTTTCCCCATTATGTACCCTTACAGTAACAGTAGTAAGAATAATAGGCGTATGAGGACAGTAGTAAAAGTAACGACAGCAGTAAGAGCATAACAGCAATATGAAGACAGTAGTAACAGTAATGACCTTAGTAAAATTAATAAAAGCAGTATAAGGACTGTAGTAGGAGTATTAACAGTAGTAAAAATGGGGACAGCAGTAAGAGTAATGACCGCAGTAAAGAGTAATAACAACAGTAAAGAGTAATAACAGCAGTACGAGGACAGTAGTAAAAGAGTAATAATAATAATTGTATTATGAGGAAATTAGCAGGTACTACAACAGTAATAAGAATATTAATAATATTTTAACAAATTATAACGCTAATACGAAGACAGCAGTGAGTTATAATAACAGTAGCAAGATTTAAAGCTGTAGCATAAAGAGTGATAATTTTAAGACCAATAGGATTAGTTAAGACTTGTTAACGTTATATGAGAGAAGAATTAATTATTGTTTCTGTAACCGTGCCAGTAGTTTTTAATAGAGCAAAGTCAAACAGATTTGTTAACTGTGGAGACGAGAAGGAAAAAGGACGAAAATAGAACAGCAATAAATTTTTTAAAAACACGTAGGAGTGAAAGAAAGAAAAAGTGACAAGAGAATGGCTCAGGTGGGATTACTGTAGAACAAGGAGAACACAAGGGCATAAGGTGGTTTCCATCCAGTTCTTTATTTTAACTCTGAAGTAGCAGTAATAACGGTAATAAGTGAAAGTAGAAACTGCTGAGAAACACATAAATGCCCTTGAATGTAAATGCTACAGAAGAATTCTTCAAATATCATGGACAGAAAAAAGAACAAATATATTCATACTATAAGAACTTAACATTGAAGAAGGCTGGCTAGTAAAGAGGACTAAAGAGAGAAAACTGAAATATTTTGGACACATTAAACGTCATGATAATTTAGAGAAGACCATCTTGGAAGGGTACATAATGGGAAAAAGAAAGAGAGGAAAACAAAGGCGAAGACGGCTGCAAGACATCGTTGATGATCTGCAAATGGATGGATCTGCAGCAGGCCATCCTGCTCACAACCGAAAGGCCTACAGGAATGCTGTTATGGAGGCAAAGATCCGCAAGGGACATGCAAATGAATGAATGAAAGTGAAAGCAGTAGTAGTAGTAATAGCACTAGTAGTAATAATAGTAGTAGTGGTAACGGTGATAAGTGAAAGTAGTAGTAATAGTAGTAGTAGTAAAGGTGATAAGTGAAAGTAGTAGTAGTAGTAGTAGTAGTAGTAGTAGTAGTAGTAGTAGTAGTAGTAGTAGTAGTAACAGTGATAAGTGAAAGTAGTAGTAGTAGTGGTAGTAGTAGTATAGTTCTTATAGCTGAAATCGTTGTTGTAACAGTAGCAGAAATAATAGTAATAATAGTAGTAATGGTAGTAGTAGATATAGTAGTAGCTGTTGTAAAGTAGCAGAAGTAATAGTAATAATAGTAGTAATGGTAGTAGTAGATATAGTAGTAGCTGTAGTAACAGTAATAACAACAATAGTAGTAGTAGCAGCAGCAATAGCTGTGGCGGTTTTAGCAGAAGTGTTGCAATACTACATCCAGCAAACACTTGCTCTAGTAGTGGTGGTTCTTGCAGTAGCAACACTTGTAAGTGTGGTCTCCCATCTCTCCTTTGATACCCCCAGTAACAGGCCTAGTCTGACTAACGAGACAGTCCCCAGGGCGGTGGAGTCTGCTAAAGAAGCACTGCATACTCCCTGCTTGCCTTTACTTTGTAGCTACACTCAGGCAGTGAAATAAAACAGCTGCCATAACCCGCTCTGAAGTCGACACGTTGTTGTGCCTCAACATCTTCACCCCTTCGGCTGCAAAGAACACCAGCTGACAGTTCCTGAGAGATAGAAGAAGAAGAACACGAATATCTATAACTGATTCCCCAGATTTATCATGTTCCAGAGACAAATTAGACTCTTCTGAAAACATATACTTAAGGAAAATACTCGGTATAAAGTGGAACGAATTAAAGAACAACGCAGAGATAAGACAGATCAGCAAACAACAACCAGTCTCATGGATGAGCAGAAAAAAGAAGGTTGGCACATGTCGGTCATGTGATGAGAAGAAACAGTCAGAGAATCCCAAAACAAGTTATCAACTGGAACACAACAGGTCGAGAAAAAAAAAGAGGTCGACCACGTGAAACGCTAAAGAGAACATTGTTTAGAGAGGTCAGTTTAGTGAGAAAAAAAATTCCTTGATGAGGTTGAAAAGCTCGCCGAAAGCAGGAAAACTTGGCGAACTACCATGCGATCCCTCTGTGACGTTTGACGAGACGGGAAGGATGTAAGATGTAAGAGACAGAGTCATGCAGGCAGATCTATAATAATCTTACTAACAGAGAAGTAGCTGTAGTTAACGCCTACATACCTCGACACCACATTCTGGTAGGGTATGCTTGAGTGTCCGGACCGGCGGGTTTTGACCACAGATCCGGAATCTGCCTCCCCTACAGCTGAATCTTTGACTGGTTCGACGGTGAATCTGGTGGTGAATATCACATTCACATGAGTATCACATTCTGATGAGTGTCACAGTCAAGAAAGTGACGCTGTTTTTTAAGGAGACATGTCATGTTGACCAGCACAGAGGCATAATTAGTGCACCAAGTAAGGCAGGTAATGTGTAATCGCCTGCCTGTCTACCAACCCGGTCTGGTTATTCATCTGTTTGTTTGTCTTCTAGATTCTTTACTGTATGTAGGCCCAAAGTGGGTGGGGAAGAGATGAGATTGAACCTCAGGGGTAATGCATTTGAGGGGGCCCGGTGGTCATGTTCTCCATTCTTTTCTTGGTAGAGATGTGTTTGGATAAGGGTAAAAGATAAAATTCCCGTTCCCATGCCATTACTGAATATTGAGATTACGGTGTTAGGCCCGTATTTTCCATGACCTTCGGCACATGAAAGTGCGATGTGGTCAGTATCACGCCTGGCCGCTTTACCTCCCCAGATTTCTCTGGTACCCATTTTTAGAGGCTGGGTGAACCCAGGGGCCTTTTTGGTTTGTACCAAAAAAAAAACAAAACATCTCATTGATGGGACTGAGCCCGGTACCACCGGGTTAGTAAACCGAGCACCTAAACACTCAGCCAACCAGGGCGCGTTTACATAAGGGGCCTGATATTAAGTGACTCACAGGACAGACACGCGCCCCTCCATAGCTCTGATTGTATGGATGAATAATGGAGGAACAGAGAGACAAAATGTCTGCCTGTCAGTCTACGTATCTGTCCGCACGCCTGTTTGTCTGTCTATCTATTAAATCCGTCCCTCCGATCGACATTCTTTTGCCTGTCTGCCTGTAGGCATGTCTACCAGTCTGCTCTGTTTGGCTTATCATCAGTCAAGTTCTGACGTACATAGAGTCTATATAAATTTGTAGTTTTGTTTCTTTCCATCTTTACATCATATTCATTACCGTCTTCCTAGTTGAACTGTTGTTACTTGAAAACTTTCATTTTATCCACAGTAAGTGTATTATTATTAATTTTTTTTTAGTATGCAAGGGTGATCTAAATGAAAACTTTAAAGTTGTTTCCCCATAATTTACTATGGTAAAAACGTCATATAAATGCATCATTTTTCTACTTTGTCTCAAATACATTTGATGCAAATCCTCGAGAGCTTACGAAGTGCGTAGAAATTTGTACAAAAAATCTTTTTGATCGAGTATGCAGCCACTCATACATCGCTTGTTGCACCTCTTCTTTTGACCCGAAACTCTTTTCCCTTACCCCATTGTCTCTTTGAGTGGTTCAAAGATACGGTAATCACTGGGTGTGAGGTCTGGCGAATATGCAGGATGTGGAAGACACTTGAAATGTAGGTCCGTAATGGAAACTGAATTTCGACAGGTTTCACACCTTCACCGCTCAAGAAAACGGAAGGTTATTCTACTTTTCTGAAATGCTCTAGAAGAGCGGCCATTTTTACACTGCTACCATGCAGTTATGTACGCCGTTGACATCGCGCTGCCGTCTTCAAGATGTTCTTTATGTCGTTAGTAGCCATGGCGTCTTTGTCACTTTCAGTGTCTCTGAGTTATAGAATAGCACAATTCTCACAGACGTGTAGAAAAGCCTTAGATTGGTCTTTTTCTTTATGTCTTAGCTTTAACTGCAGAATTTCACAGCCTCCTTTTTAAACATTTTTTTCTTTGCTTTTCCAAGACGCAATTTTCTATTTCCCCTGACCGTGTTTTTTTTAATTTGGTTCTTTCCCCTGGTTTAGCCCCACTTTATCTCTCTCTTAGGATATACAAGGAAAGTAGCAAAGGCTGTGTTCTTTACTTCCTGGACTAACGGCCATACCCCGCGGGCCACGCTGTGGATAAAATAAGTATCTATAAACTATTAGTACTTTTTCTGAATACTCGATGATGCACATGAGACCACACGGAGCATAAAACTTAGACCAAGTATAGAGGGAAATAAATTTTTAAGTTATAACTTAGTTTCCCGTACAGGGGGGTGGGGGGTCCACTAGTCTCTCACGAAGAAGGTTGGTGGTTCGAATCCGGCCCGGAAGCGCCCCAGTCAAACAGGCGTGGAAATGGGCACGTGACTACCTCCGGAAACGGGGAAGGAAAGGCGACCTGGTTTGATGCTGATCGCATCACCCTCCAGTTTGCCAACAGGTCAAGGAAAATATAGACAACAGCACCACATCTCTTAGGTTAACGTAGCAGGATTACTTTTATCTTTTTTTTACGGGACGGAAGTTCTAAGAGAAGTAGAAGTAGTAGCAATAATAATAATAATAATAATAATAATAATAATAGAGTAAGTATTACGAGTAATTGCCCAAATAAAGTATTTGGTATTTTGGTTTTTAGTTGATAATATTCAGCCAATACCCTAATCCGAAATGACAATATTAGGGCAATAAATAGGCGGATTAACATGACCCACATATTAACTTAATAATAATAATAATAACAACAACAACACAAATACAACAATAATAACATTTCAGCAAGTGTACCTCGTAGTTTTGGGTGATCCTGATACAGGTGGTGTGTCTACCTTCTTCTGTTTGTTCTTTGAGAAGAGATTTATGGTAAAAGGTAGACTCAGTTTCCTTTCCTTTTTATCGTCCAGTCCTCGAAAGTCGCTTTCTGTGTTGGCTCGTTCCCTGACCTAAGAAAAGTGGAATTAACCACATGAAAGTATTTAGTTTATATATATATATATATATATATATATATATATATATATATATATAAACTAAATACTTGAAGAATGAAGAATGTATGAGAAGAGCTGGAGAGACAAAAAAACCTTGTCAAAAAAGATAAGAGAGAGACAATGTACTTTCATAAGACATGCAATGAGAAGAGAAGGCATTGAAAATATTATAACAACAGGAAAAATAGAAGGAAGAAGATCAAGAGGAAGACCAAGAGAAATGATACTGGACAGTCTGACAGGATGGTGTGTGAGGAGATCACCAACTGAACTGATGGCCTGCATGAAGGATCGGGTACTCTGGAGAAGCATAATAGCCAACGCCAGTCGGCACGGCACCTGATGATATATATATATATATATATATATATGAGAATCAAGACGTCAGATTTGCCAATGAGAGGCCCATAGCTGACTAATACTTTGTCCCACCTCTCCGCTGGTCCGCCAGTAACTGACATAGCTTGGCTAATGAGACAGCGATCACCCCGTGGTGGTGGAGTCTGCTTAAGAAGCACTGTACGCCTCTTGTTTATTTAGCGCCAATCAAGGACTGAAAAATAGCTACCACGGCCCGCTCCCAATCCGACACGATGCTGTGCCCCAACTTCTTCACCGCACCGGCTGCAAAAGAACATCAGCCTGCAGCACCAATGTGACGGAAGAGAGAAGGTTTTCATACTCGTCATTAGTGTCTGTTCATTTTTGATTTGGTGCATAGTTTTTGTGTGGGTTTTTTTTTCCTCTAATCAGATTGGTTAATTAACTTCCCTTTCAAGTGCCACGTGGACGACCCGTTCAAAACTCTTGGTTTTCATTTCCTTCTTTTCTCTTCAGTCCTCCCAGTGAATGTTCTCTGATTTTTGTCTTCTCGTAGTTTCTATGAAGTGTTTTATTTTCTTACCATTTATTGTATATTTCGATATTATGCAACTTCTCTGAGAAACTCATTAACTTTTCTGGTTGCCCTGGGTATATTTACATATGTTGTATCTTCCTCCAAAACTATATCTCAGATATTCCCAGCTTCTGTTAATCTTTTTTTTTTTCTTCTTCTTTTATGTTTACAGTCCATGTCTCAGAAAACATCGAGTGAATCTGGCTTCATTACATTACTGTAATACCCTTGTTTTCTCATTGTTACATTCATTCTCCTATTGCCAATTATTCCCGATTTTCATGTAATTTGTAATCAGAGACCGGCATTCCCACATGCGCTCCGCCGTCGGTTCCAACACCCAGTGAAGTGAGCGCTTGCTGATAGGATCAGTCACAAACTCTGGTTGTAGATAACGCGCGCTAAACCACCCCGTTCAGAAAACAAAAAGTCCACTTTTCACTTTCAGTTCAGGAAGTAAAAACGTGACCAAAACGTGGCCGAAACAGAACATTCAAATTATCGTCAAGCGCAAACACAAACATGTGAAATATTAAAACAATGAGACAGAATAAAGAATGATGACAAAACGAAAAAGGGGGGGGGGGGAAGAGAGGTGGAGGAGATGTGAGTAAAACTGTGATATGAGTAATCAAGAACACAAGGTACAACGCCAATGCCGGAAAGCACTATTTTTAAGATAAAACAATAAAATTAACGAGGAGAGAAAAAGAATTCCAAAAATAGTGTATGAAATCCTCCACGAAAATTAACTGTGGGACAGCATTGGTACAAAAGGCGGGGTAAGTAGGGGGAGGGAGGAAACAAGGAGAAAACGAGTTAATTTAGTCATACCACGTAACAGAGGAAAACAATAGGGTTTTTTTCAAATAATGTGAAATAGTACAAACATTAAAAGCGTACCTGTTTTGTCCATTCCTTTTTGAGTGTTAATAGGTATTTGTACATACAATTTGTTAAATACAATAAATACATCACCCTCGCATGTCAGAAAGCATACAGATTGGTTATATGATATATGGGGTATTTATGCCTGATTTCCATTTCTCTCATTACGACATTGTACTCGCTTTCATTTCTTCTTTCAGTTCTTCCGTAACCTTGAGTCATATTTAAAACATCTGACCTTTCCCCTCCCCCCTTTCGGTGATAAATTATTTCACGGTAGTTCAGTATTTCAGCAAAATTTTCCGGACCTATAATCATCATGGACGTCATACTCAGCTCAGTTGTCTCTCTAGAGAACTAGAGAGCGATGTCTGGTTCATTAGTTGTTTTTTTTTGTGTTTCAGTCATTACAGTCACTACACAATGTTTCTTAATAAGTGTGGTCTCCCCCCTCCCCGCCCCCCCCCCCCACACACACACACACACAGATAGAAAAGAGAAAACAATTTCTGAGACCAAATATTTGCCGAAACCCACATTAGCCATCATGTTCTAAATTTTTAAAAAAGTATCTTCTAAAAAGATCCAAGATTTCTTATCTTTAATGTTACATTTCCCTGAGACAAGTGAGCAATGTTTCCTATCTCGTAAAAAAAGAATTCTTGAAGTGAAGTGATCATTTACGAGGATCATACCGAAAGTCGTGAGCAATTTTTTTTTATAAGAATTTATAGATAGAGAAAATATAAATGTATCACCTTTAGCTGCATCCTTTGCATTTCATGCAGAGGTCACATGATGTCAACATCATGTGTCACGTTACCACGTGGAGCATAAGAAAATGGCGGGTGCTGAAGTTTTATTTCGTCAATGTGCTGTTATTGAGCTCCTCGGTAAAAAGGAACTCCCCGCTGCTGAAATTCACCAAAGACTTCAGCTTGCTTATGGAGATGTGTGTATGGGTGCTAGTAGTGTTAGGAGGTTGGTGAAATATTTCAAACATTGAAAAACGAGCATCCAAGATATGCCTCGCAGCGATCGCTCTCGAACTGCCTCCACTGAACGCAACGTGGAAAGGGTTGACGACATCATTAAAGAAAACAGACGTGTCACAGTATCTGAAATCGCTGCAAATCTTGGAATATGATACAATACAGCACAGGAAATGATTGAAACCGTAAGCTATAGAAAAGTGTGTGCCAGCTGGGTCCCACAGGAGAGAACGTCCAGAAAACAGTGCGTCTGTGCCGTCGGTCAGCTGGAACGGAATTCTTCCGGAAGGATATTTTCAAACTTGCAGAGCGATGGGGAAAATGTGTGCAGAGAAATGGAGATTATGTTAGAAAGTGAAGAAAAGGATGCAGATTAAGGTGATACATTTATATTTTCTCTATCTATAAATTCCGATTTAAAAAATGTTTGCTCACGACTTTTGGTATGACCCTCGTACTTCCATGTTTAATCTCTCTGTAATGAGGAAACGGGCAATTGGAATATTCAAATTGTTAAATGATTTTTTAAAAGCACTTTCTTTTAACAGGTCATCTATTGCTCGTACTAATTACATTCACTATATTTTTTAAATGGATAATCTGTACTTTTAAAAAAATGCGTACTGGTGCTCTTCGATTTACGATGATTCGACCTACGACTTTACGATGGTGCCATAGCCAAGCACTTTTTTTTTTTTTGCTGTACATTTATTGCTAGACAAACTTCTATTCATTTATTTAGTGTTTAATTGCTTGTATTTAGTTAGATACAGCACGTACATATTGACAAACTCGCTAAGTGACAGTGGTTGTTTATTTACTTATATATTTACCATGCTATATTCATATTCGATTTATGATATTTTGAACTTAAACCCATTGTAAGTCGAGAGGCGCTATTCAACCTTCTGCTTTAAACACTGCAAAAATCTTCATACAAATACTAATTCCTGAAAATCATATAGATCTTTTTTTTTCACAGCAGTGGTTCTCAAACTGATGTCCTAGAATGGTCATGTAAGGGTGCGCGGAGCAAGTCCTGACTAAGTTTTTTTTTTAAATGTGAACATTTATAACACAAAAATGTGAGGAGAGCATTGTGGGATCTTGGTGAATTATCGTTGGGTTCCAGGAGTTTGTCATCTGGAAATACAATTTAAAAATTTATCTGTAATCCCGCAGTATTGTACCCTTTATGTTTATTATGAGGTTGAGGCTATAAAGAAACATTTATCAACGGGTAAATGTCACAGACAGTACATTTTCATCGTTTTGTTGTTGTTGTCATTTTCTTCTCCTGCCACATTTTTTTTCGTTTTATTCAGTCCCACTATTTTGTTAATTTTTTACATTTCCTCTGTTCCTGACTGTCCTTGTCTTGTCACTTTTTTACATTGCTTCTATTCCTGACTGTCCTTGTCTTGTCACTTTTTACATTGCTTCTATTCCTGGGTGTCCTTATCTTGTCACTTTTTACATTGCTTCTATTCTTGACTGTCCTTGTCTTGTCACTTTTTTACATTGCTTCTATTCCTGACTGTCTTTGTCTTGTCACTTTTTTACATTGCTTCTATTCCTGTCTGTCCTTGTCTTGTCACTTTTTACATTGCTTCTATTCCTGGGTGTCCTTATCTTGTCCTTTTTTTTACATTGCTTCTATTCCTGACTGTCCTTGTCTTGTCACTTTTTTACATTGCTTCTATTCCTGACTGTCCTTGTCTTGTCACTTTTTACATTGCTTCTATTCCTGACTGTCCTTGTCTTGTCACTTTTACATTGCTTCTATTCCTGGGTGTCCTTGTGTTGCTACTTTCTTTATCGTCTACCCTGTTCCTATATCATCGACATTAACTGTTTTCTCTGCCTGTGTTTGGGTGGAATGAAATATCCCTTCATCTTAATCGTGGTTCTCTTTGAGCACAGTCTTACATGTCGCTACAAGATATTGATTCTTCACATGTAGTAATGTCCCTCACTAAATGTATGTTTTCATATTTTCTACAGTTTTTACAAACCAATATTTTTTTCTCTCTCTCCCTCACCCTTCTCTCTGAACCTTAAATGCCAAGGCACTTGGGGATTCCTCAAGAGTTTTCCACAAATGCCTGTCCTTTGCCTTTGTTTCTCCTCTTCCCCAGGTGAGCCCTCTATTATGCAACATCCTTTCTGTTGTTCTTCTCCATGTCTCCTTTGCTCTACCCTTACTTCTTGTCCCCTGTGGTGTCCATCTTAGTGCTATTTTTGGTAGGGAATAGTCAGTCATTTGGAGTACATGAGTACTGACTAAATGTTAGTAATCTTTTCTGCCTTTTTTATATCTTATTGTAAATTTTACCATATATTTATTCTGTTTCTGTTGCCATTAATTTTTAGGGGAATTTTAACTAAGTTTTATAGGAATTTTCTGAAAAGAAAATGGATTACAGATTCTATAACATGAATATTTTTAGTCGCATCATCACATTGTATCGTAGTCGAACCATCAGATTATGTCTTAGTCCTGCGAACGAAGAAGAAGAAGAAGATGTCTTAGTCAAACCATCAAACTGTGTCATAGTCGAACCATCAGATTATGTCTTAGTCGAACCATCAGATTGTATCGATATATCTCCTGCCGGAATATTCACAGAAACTCAGATTTAAGTAGTTCCTTCTTTCTCTATTAATTTGTTTAAGTCAATTTGGTCCAAGCTGGTTTCAGGAAAGGAAGAGGATCAAGAGAGCATATATTCAATCTAAGATTAATAATAGAGAAATGCAGAGAGTTTAATGTGAACCTATATTTAGCCTTTATAGACTACTCAAAAGCATTTGATTGTGTACAACACCAGCAACGCTGGGAAATAATGTAAAAATTGGGATTTCCAACACATTTGATACAATTAACATCACTGCTGTATCTAGACCAACAGGCAGCAGTAAGAATAAATGGTGAAACAACAACTTGGTTTTACATACAACCAGGGGTCCGGCAGGGGTGCATATTATCACCTTATTTATTTAACTTGTGTACTGAAAACATAATGAGGAATGTTAGAGAAGATGTAGGGGTCCTTCAAATAGCATGGACACAAAAAAGAACAAATACATCCATTCTACAAGGACTTAATATTGAAGAAGGCTGGCTAGTAAAGAGGATTAAACAAAGAAAACTTAAATATTTTGGACACATTAAACGTCATGATAATCTAGAGAAGACCATTTTGGAATGGTACATAATAGGAAAAAGGAAGAGAGGAAGAGCAAAAGCGAAGATGGCTGCAAGACATCGTTGATGATCTGCAAATGGATGCATCAGCAGCAGGCCATCTTGCTCACAACCGAGAGGCCCACAGGAGTGCTGTTAGGGATGCAAAGTTCCGCAAGGGACATGCAAATGAATGAATGAAATGGTATTTCTTTCATCCAGCGATTCATCTTACTAACAGCAATCATAGCAACAACGACTACGACGACGACAACAACAACAACAACAACGGGACAGGCACATATTGTTAGAGTAAGCTCCCCTCATGCCCCGCCCACCACCTGAAACAACTGATGGCCGTCTTCCAAGTATAAATCAGGTACCGGTATATCAACAGACGACCGTCTGATTTGTCCATCTGGCTCATCATCCTTGCCTAAGACGTAGTAATATACTTTCCCGTTTGGCATGAGACGGCTAGGGACACTTCCGGCAGAGCCTAGTGTAGTCTGGGAACCGACTCCTCCGTTATGAAGAATATGCCGCAGAGGGAACAGAGAGAGGATGGATCCACTTCTTTCCCGATGTCTGTGGACATGGATAGGAAATTGAGTTCTCTTTAATGTTAGAAAATATTAATTACTAGTATCCGTATAAAATAAGCGAAGAACACAAATTTCTTCTTCTTCTTCGTTTCAGCAGGGCGCTGGTTGCATTGTACCACAGTTTACAGCTAGGCTGCGATATCTGCCAGTTTATACCCGACGCATCTGCCTTCGGCTTTTGTAATTTAGTATATAGTTATTATTTCAATCCCTGTTCACTACGATCTGTTTACCAGGGGGTACCACCAGCAGGTAAAATAGGGTCCTGATCAGCTATACTTCACTAATCTGATGCAGGCAGTTAGCGATAGATATCTACATCCTTCTGGGTGGGTGAAAGGGGTGCTAGATGGCTAAGTTGATTAAGGCGCTGTTCTCTCTTGGCTAGACGGTTGCTCATTCTATATGAGCCCGTGGTTCAAATCCCAGGTCAAGTCCCTCTTGTCATTTTTCTTTCTCTCGTGTCTAAAAGTGCTTTATTTACGATTTTTTTTCCAAGGTCTAACGGTTCTGTGCTTTGTTTAAGTCTTACGACCGAAAGAGCCAGGTGAGAAAGCAGGTTAATTTACCCAGAACAGGAACCTGGTAGAGGCGGCTGCTGTCCATGCTTTAATCGAGTGCGCTCCAAATTTAGGGATAACCTGCAAATTTCAGCATTTTAACAAACCCAATAGTGGCTCAAGTGGGTCCTAAGGTCTAACCTGCAAGTGGCAACATTCCAACAGACTCGAATGGTGGTTGGAGTAGAATCTAAGGCCATGAGCCAGTTTACGGTGAAACAGGCACTAAATATAACAAGAAAAGTTACACAGGCTGTTGTTTGATAGAGGTTTATAGGTAAGCGATGACCAACAGTGAATGAAAATCCCCCCCCCCCTTTCCACATCCGCACATCAGACACATTACACCCATGAATGTAGCCAGGCGGGATAGAACGCTAAATGACATAATGTATGCAAATACACTTTTGTTCTCTGCACAATTTACAAAGCTGAAACAAGCCCTACGAACAAAACAAAACAGACTATACTAAAACAAAATATACACGGAGCCACTGCACTAAAGCCGCGATACCAAAACGTATAAGCTAGGGGGGAAAAAGTAGCAACAGCTTTATTATTTTACGAGTAAAGTAATAAAGTAGTGAAGTACTCGTTAAGTAATAAAGCTGTTCCTACTTTTGTTGTTGTTGCTAGTTTATACATTTTGCTAGGACAAAATAAAGCACTGAAGGCATAAGAAGCATTTCCACTCGCCTCACTGCCCACTCATGTTGGTTGATACCGTCCTGGTCTCTTATGAGCAGTCTCTCGTGTTCTTGTACGGGGGGTCTGTGCGAGACATACATGTGTAAGATAAAAAAGGGGCTAAGAGAAAGAGAACTGGAGAAAGAGAATGTGAGAAAGAGAGAGAGAGAGAAAGATAAAGGGAGAAGGAGAATGAGAGATGGAGAATGAGAGAAAGAGAGGGAGAAAGATAAAGGGAGAAGGAGAATGAGAGATGGAGAAAGAGAGATGGAGAATGAGAGGAAGAGAGGGAGAGAGAAGGAGAAGTGGAGAAAGAGAGAGAGAGAACGAAGGAAAAAGAAAAAGATAAAAAGAGATAAAGGGAGAGAGATAGAGAATGAGAGAGAAAGAGAGAAAGATAGATGGAGAATGAAAGAAAGAGATAAAGGGAGAGAGAGATGGAGAATGAGAGAAAGAGAGAGAAAGAGGTAAAAAGGGAAAGAGAGATGGAGAAAGATATGAAAAATGAGAGAAAGAGAGAGAGACGTATATAAAAGGAGAAAGAGAGATGGAGAAAGTGAGATGGAAAATGAGCGAAAGAGAGAGAAAGAGATAAAATGAGAAAGAGCGATGGAGAAAGAGATATGGAGAAGAAAGAGAAAGAGATAGAAAGAGAGATGGAGAAAGAGAGAGAACGAGGGAGAAAGAGAAGTGGAGAAAGAGAATAAGAGAAAACGAGAGAGATAGAGAAGTGGAGAAAGAGAATGAGAGAAAGAGAGAGAGAGAAAGCGAATGGAAGAGAGAAAAAGATAAGGAGAGAAAGAAAGAGATAAAGGGGAAAGAGAGAAGGAGAAAGGGAGATGGAGAATGAGAGAAAGAGAGAGAGAGAGAAAGTTAAAGAGAGAAAGAGAGATGGAGAAAGAAAGATAGAGATAGAGAAAGAGAGATGGAGAATGAGAGATAGAGAAAGAGAGAGAGAGAAGTTTAGAATGATAGACTGACAGAAAGAAAAATATACAGAGGCGCAGATGAGAGTCTGACGGATGGCAGGTTGTTTCGGTTGTTCAGATGTACAAACCAGTCAAAGAGAGAGACCAACACCTCACACACAAACACAAACATACACATTCACTAGTGCACATATACATACACACAGCATGTATGCGTGTGTTCATTTCAATCGCCTTGCCTCTTATCATTAGTTCATTCACGAAAATATACTCGGAACTAGTTATTTTCACGATTTCATTAACATATGCATGGTTGTTGACTTCTCATCTCTTCCTCAGTTTCACATCCATGACAGCTGTCATTCATTCATTCATGAGCTGTCAATCATACACCAGCATCAGTCACAAGCTCATGAATTCCCGGCATCAGCTAACAGACCGATCTAAAAATGTACTCACTCTATATTAAAAGTAGATCCCAGGAAATTAGCCCTGATCGACCTGGCAGAAGACTCTGTGTACGGGACATCAGGGGCCACATCGTTCCAAAACCCATCTCTAACAAAACTGGGATGTTTTCCATAACACTGGTCCACTAGCGCGAACGCCACCTAGAATTTTGGGTTCGTGTGTACAGAAAGAAAGTCAGAGAAACAGAGATACCGAAACACACACATAAACGAAGACACACACAAAAAAAAGAGCAGAGAAATACAGACGCAGAAACGAAGACACAGAAAAAAAGAGCAGAGAAATACAGACACAGAAACGAAGACACAGAAAAAAGAGCTGATAAACACAAACACAGAAACAGAAACAAGAGCTGAGAAACACAAACACAGACACAGAAAAAAAGAGCTGAGAAACACAGACACAGAAACACAGAAGCAAGAGCTAAGAAACACAAACACAGAAACAAAGACACAGAAAGAAGAGCTGAGAAACACACACACAGAAACACAGACACAGAAACAAAGACACAGAAAGAAGAGCAGAGAAACACAGACACAGAAACAATAGCTGAGAAACACAGACACAGAAAGAAGAGCTGAGAAAGAGAAACAAAGACGCAGAAAGAAGAGCTGAGAAACACAGACACAGAAACGCAGAAGCAAGAGCTGAGATACACAAACACAGAAACACAGACACAGAAACAAGGACACAGAAAGAAGAGCTGAGAAACACAGACACAGAAACAAAGATACAGAAATAAGAGCTGAGAAACACACACACAGAAAAGCAGAAGCAAGAGCTGAGAAACACAAACACAGAAACACAGACACAGACACAAAGACACAGAAAGAAGAGCAGAGAAACACACACACAGAAACACAGACACAGAAACAAAGACACAGAAAGAAGAGCTGAGAAACACAAACACAGAAACACAGACACAGAAACAAAGACACAGAAAGAAGAGCAGAGAAACACAAACACAGAAACACAGACACAGAAAGAAGAGCTGAGAAACACAAACACAGAAACACAGACACAGAAAGAAGAGCAGAGAAACACAAACACAGAAACACAGACACAGAAACAAAGACACAGAAAGAAGATCTGAGAAACACAAACACAGAAACACAGACACAGAAACAAAGACACAGAAAGAAGAGCAGAGAAACACACACACAGAAACAAAGACACAGAAAGAAGAGCAGAGAAACACAAACACAGAAACACAGACACAGAAACAAAGACACAGAAAGAAGAGCAGAGAAACACACACACAGAAACACAGACACAGAAACAAAGACACAGAAAGAAGAGCTGAGAAACACAAACACAGAAACACAGACACAGAAGAAGAGCTGAGAAACACAGACACAGAAACGCAGAAGCAAGAGCTGAGATACACAAACACAGAAACACAGACACAGAAACAAGGACACAGAAAGAAGAGCTGAGAAACACAGACACAGAAACAAAGATACAGAAATAAGAGCTGAGAAACACACACACAGAAAAGCAGAAGCAAGAGCTGAGAAACACAAACACAGAAACACAGACACAGACACAAAGACACAGAAAGAAGAGCAGAGAAACACACACACAGAAACACAGACACAGAAACAAAGACACAGAAAGAAGAGCTGAGAAACACAAACACAGAAACACAGACACAGAAACAAAGACACAGAAAGAAGAGCAGAGAAACACAAACACAGAAACACAGACACAGAAAGAAGAGCTGAGAAACACAAACACAGAAACACAGACACAGAAAGAAGAGCAGAGAAACACAAACACAGAAACACAGACACAGAAACAAAGACACAGAAAGAAGATCTGAGAAACACAAACACAGAAACACAGACACAGAAACAAAGACACAGAAAGAAGAGCAGAGAAACACACACACAGAAACAAAGACACAGAAAGAAGAGCAGAGAAACACAAACACAGAAACACAGACACAGAAACAAAGACACAGAAAGAAGAGCAGAGAAACACACACACAGAAACACAGACACAGAAACAAAGACACAGAAAGAAGAGCTGAGAAACACAAACACAGAAACACAGACACAGAAAGAAGAGCTGAGAAACACAGACACAGAAACAAAGACACAGAAAGAAGAGCTGAGAAACACACACACAGAAACACAGACACAGAAACAAAGATACAGAAAGAAGAGCTGAGAAACACAGACACAGAAACGCAGAAGTAAGAGCTAAGAAACAGAAACACAGACACAGAAACAAAGCCACAGAAAGAAGAGCCGAGAAACACAAACACAGAAACACAGACACAGAAAGAAGAGCTGAGAAACACAGACATAGAAAAACAAACACAGAAACACACACAGAAACAAAGACACAGAAACAGAAACAAGGACACAGAAACACAAACACAGAAGCATAAACACAGAAACGAAGACATAGAAACATAGACACAGAAACAGACAGAAACAAAGATACAGAAAGGCAGAAGGACAGAAACATATACACAGAAAGGCAGAAATAAGAGACACAGAAACACAGACAATATTCTGGAAAACAAAATAAAATATACAATTTAATTAATGGAAGTGATTTTACAAACAAGGGCTAGGTTTAGTGCTTTATATTGCAGTGTTTTAAAATGTGGTATATTCTCCTCCGTACAAAATTGATCAAGCATAGTGCATCGAATTAAAATGGTTATAAAGTGGACTGGGTAATTGTTGTAAAATAACGAAACTAAGATGGAGCGGAAGAAACGATAAGGGAACGACGGATGAAGACGGTAAAAACGAAAAAAAAAGACTCGGGGGGGGGGGGGGGGACAAAACTTTGACTGAAACAGTCCGATGGTTCACCCGAGCAGTTTTGTTCCAGGCAAAGAAACAAAGCAGAATCTAAACGTTTTAATTTGAGAACGCTTTCTATTATAGATCACGTTTACTCTGTTTGAAGAATGCCTGTTTATGTAACACTTTTTTGCTATATGTCTGCCTGTATGCTAGTCTGGACGGCCCTAGAATACATCATTCATTACAGCACTTACGTAGCCTATCTAAGTAACGCTGAACTAACACATCCCATGCACGGCTTTCCTTCCCGAGTCTCACACGAAGACAAGTTCACTTGAGGGGGTGAATGAAAGCGGAGACGCTGTCTGTTGTGGCTGTAGCCAGCGACCCATACCTGACATGCTAGCGTCAGGGATGCCAAACCATAGCTGACCAGAGCACTGTCTCACCTTGTCGTTGACGCCCCCAGTAGCAGGACTAGCTTGGCTAAGTAACTGCCATAGTCCACATTGCAGATACGTCTACTAAGGAAGTCCATACCCCAGCTATAAGCGCCACTCATTAACTGAAAAATATTCTCCATAACGCACTCCCAACCCGATTCGATGCTGTGACACCTTCATCGTATCGACTGCAAAGAACATCAAGGTCGCACTTCCAGGTAGACAGAAGAAGAAGACTTTCTTTAAGCCATCCATGTTTAATTAAGTTCTGTTTAGAGCTTTAACACACAGGCTTCTCCGTACTACATATCTGTTGTTGGACATAGAAAGCATATATCTGTACTGATGACCCTCGGTTTTGTGGACCTCATTTTCCTGGATTTCAGATTTTCCCGGCACATTTATGAGTCAGAATTCCACTATGCCATCATTTTCCCGACGCCGGCTATACTTCTAGGGTATGCTGCACGCTCTACATTGCATATACGTAATCTATATGCATTATGTTCAAAATACCTATTACATTGATCAAGTTTATACTTGGTACTATACGGTATAATATTTCATTAAATATTGTTTGTAAATTTGGAAAACAGGTTTTCCAGACTGATCTTCTTGCCCTCATTAGTTTGTCATATGGAGGGTTATTAGTTTTATACAGCGCATTATACTGCAATACATAAACTTACGGCTGTGTGTCTGTCAAGTAGCCAGTTGATATCGTAATCATCATCGTCTTCACCGAATGGGTTGATCATCTGTTCAGCTACCTAAATGGAAGAAACAACAAAATCTGTTTTATTTTTGCAGCCATTATTAACATATGTTGAGTTGGTTTTCATAACATGTTTTAGAATTCATTGTCCAATCCATATCATGCTAGAAGATCATTTACAAGTTTACATTATACTAGAAAACCAGTAATAAGTCTACATTGTGCTGGAAAAAAATCATTGAGAAGTCCATGCTATGCTAGAAAATCATTGACCAATCTACACAAGGCTAGAAATCTTTGGCTAATCTACAGTATGCGGGAAATCATTAGCCAATATACATCCTGCAGCCAATCTACATCTTGCTAGAAAACCATTGTCCAATTTACACCATGCTAAGAAGTAATGGGTACTCTATACCATGCTGGAACGTCAGTGTCCAGTCTATACCATGCTGGAACATCATTGTTCAATCTACACCATGCTAGAAAAGACTGTCCAGTCTACACCATGCTAGAACATCATTGATTAGTCTACATTATGCTAGAAAATCATTTGCCAGTCTACATCAGGCTAGAAAATAGATGGCCAATCATCACCATTATATTGTGTCACTGTCAAATAATATGCAAGAATTTCAGAATGGTGATACATGACTCTCTCTCTCTCTCTCTTACATACACACACACACGCACGCACGCACGCACGCACTCGCGCACGCGCACACACGCACACACACACACACAAATACCTTCTGTGTCTCACCTTTAGCCAGCCCATATAAAACAGGAACTGCAGGACCGTAAAACCAGGGACGTACATGTCCAGCTCAAACCCTTTGTAGCTTTTAGATGGGTCCAGGTATTGCTGGCCAAACAAACTGATGGCGAAGTAGGAATAGACAGCGAACGTCACCACCTAGGGATGTATGGTACTGTGATGTGAGCTAGAAGACAACATCCACGAGTGAAGTTACGAGCGATGTGAGCTATAAGACAACATCCAAGAGTGAAGTACAAGTGATGTGAGCTATAAGACAACATCCAAGAATGAAGTTACGAGCGATGTGAGCTATAAGACAACATCCAAGAGTGAAGTTACAAGTGATGTGAGCTATAAGACAACATCCAATAATGAAGTTACGAGGATGTAAAGTTTGTCTATGTGCAGAAAATGCATTGTTATCCTTGTGAGAGGTTGCGATTGATGAAAAGTCACAGATTTCTCTCCCCATAATTCTATAAAATCACCAATCAGTACCGAAACAAAGACACAGAAATAAAGACACTGAAACAGAGACACGGTAAACAAGGACACAGAAACACAGAAATCATAGAAAGATAACTAGATTCACATCATGACCCTTTATTATTTTCCTGATTCGCTGTATCAGTGTTTGTGTTTCTTTAATTTTAATTGTCTTTCAAAAACAAAAACAAAACAAAACAAAAAACTTGGACGTTCTGATATGAAACGAAGTTACATTAGTTGGTCAATCATAAAATATGTCAGAGTGTTTTCGCGTAACAAATATACAGTTGCACATGTAACACACATTGATGCACAAGTAAGTATCTATACAAAACTTTCTGCGTCACGTGCAGAAGAGACTGGAGAACTAATAAAAATATGATTTTTAAAATTCAGATTAAATTACTGCTCTCGGTAATATTTTTACTATCCACAAGAAAATAGGAAAACAAAAATGAAACATAAAACACAAACTGACATGTGAGTAAAACTAAAGGCACTGTAATCCAGTCAAACACAAAACACATACTGACCTGTGTGTAGACTAGAGGCACTGTAATCCAGTCAAACACAAAACACAAGGAGCACTTGTCTCGAAAGTCTGCCAGAGGCTGTAAGTAGCAAGTCATCATTTTATATATTCCTACTGTCAACAGATTGTCTCTTTAAAAATGAAAAACATATTTAAAACAGCTCATGTAATATTTGCAGCATTGTAACTGTTTCACCTTTATCATTACTTATGAGCGTATGTCCTATCCAGTACTATATGGATTTAAAGTTAACAGAGGATTGTTATGCAGTAATGATTTCCAAACTTGTTCAAGTCACAGACTATATAATCCGACGTTAATTCATCGCGTCACTTACACTCCTACGCCACTTGCTAATAAATTTAAAATCTTTACACAGTTCTAATATTCCACGTGACCTATACTTGCTATGTTGTTCCCACATAATCCTTGGCGAACCACAGTTTTGCAAAATGCGCAGTATTTGTTACTATTTGATTACCCGGCGTTGCTCGGGAATTTATTAATTATTAATACTGCGGAGTGGATTTGAAATCGC
Organism: Achatina immaculata; assembly: GCA_009760885.1. Classification (NCBI taxonomy): domain Eukaryota; kingdom Metazoa; phylum Mollusca; class Gastropoda; order Stylommatophora; family Achatinidae; genus Lissachatina; species Lissachatina immaculata. Next base: position 49,481,603 of record CM019713.1, read on the forward strand.
CAAATTTCTTCCACGGACAACCTTATGTTGCTTGCTCAGGGGTGGGTTCACTCAAGAAATTATTTATTCTTGCTCCTAGAGGTTAAACTAAAAATGTTGTATATAATCACGTTTAGAGTTAAATTAATAATATAGTGAATTTGTAAAATGCTTTACTCTATAATGTGTACATTGCTCCTGTGACTTGTTGATCGTGATCGATAACGCAAGTCTCACTGGAAATTGCAATTTCTTAAAGTTCAAAGGGAGACCCGTCGGAATGAATGGTATCCATTGGATAAAAACTGCTTCACCCTCTCCTTCTCCTGTTAAGATAGTCGCTTAAACTACATTGTCCATCATCCTCTTTACACACAACCTTGTGCCGTTGCAACGTTTTGGCGAGTCGAGGTTCCGTAGCAAAATAATTGGAGATCCCACCCTAATTTTCACCCCCTCTCACACCCCCCCCCCCCCCCAACTGCCTATAGCGGCTGAACTTGAACGTAAACGCGTCAGGAGTCTCACTACTCATCTCAGCGGCCCAGAAAACTATGGACTATCGAACGTTTTCGATTACTGTTACATGTCACCCCCATCCCAGTCTCATCCCTTTCTCACCTCCATGTCGATGGGGGCTGACCAAGAGACCATCAAAATTATTTGGACTTGTCATCATCATCATCATCATCACCACCACCACCACCACCACCACCATCATCATCATCATCATCATCATCATCATCATCATCATCATCATCATCATCATCATCATCATCATCATCCACTCCTCCGAAAGCATAGACCACGGATAAAGGCTCTCCAGTCATCCCTGTTCTTGGAATTATTCTCTGCTTTCTTTCACGTGCGTCCCTTGTCTCTAAGCATTCTCATAATGTCTCTTCTCCAAGTAAGTCTAGGTCTTCCTCGTTTTCGATTTCCTTGAGGATTCCATGTCAGTGCCTGTCTTTCTATGCTGGTGTCGGGTTTCCTGAGCGTGTGGCCATTCCACTGGTTTTCCTCTCCGTGTTTCTGTAACACTCCAATTTTTTACACTTGGTCTATCCTCCATCCTCCTTCGTCGCCTCTTAGGACATACGTGGAAGGTGGTAGTGGTCCTATTCTTTTCTCACCAGACTTAGTTCTGGGCCCCGGTAACCACAGGGAACTTGCCATGGGAGGCTACAAATGCCGTTCTTAGACCAGTACCACTCTATCACGATTATTCCCTTAGACCAATCTTTTTCCTTCTTGAATTTAGTGGATAGCATGTCACCCCCTTCCCACTCACCTTCCCGTTTTATTTTTAGACTTTGTCTGAGAATCACTCTAAGTTTTGATTCACAGAGATGTGCAAGATCTACCAACCCTGCTAGTGTTGTTTTGTAGTAAAAGAGTTAAAATTGTTCGTAAAATGACAACGCAAGTGAAATGAGTTCGTTCACTGTTTCTGAGTTCCAGGGATAGCATTTCTTTGTTGTTAGTGGGAGTGGCATCATGACATTATCCGTGTAAAGGGATCAGAACTGTGTGTTATCGCATCTGAAACAAACCTTCCTTGACAATCATGTCCCTTATCTGAAACACTACAAGATCCTTACTTGTCTGAGATAATGATTCTATCACTGTGATAAGTTCTTTTATTTATTTGTTTTATTTTATGCCCAATATTTAATCTCTATCCATGAGTTCTTTTAGGCTGACTTGTTTCCTATTATGACATCATTTCAGATTATCCATTTTCTTATCTTTCTGTTTTACTCTGCCTTTCTTTCCATAATCTTTCCAGTCATTATGACCTCGGATTATTATTACAGATCAAAAACAGCTTGTCTTCGTTATATAATTGAAATTTTAATGTTTCATTAATAATAATTCATACAAACCACTACTGTTATGATCCTGGACAAGCATAAACGTCCTTTAAAATGTTGTGAAACAACACCAAAAATACATAAATAAATAAATAAACGTTGTACAAATCTTAAGAGAAATGCAAATAAAATTCTTTGGAAGTATCATGAGAGGTCAAAGGTTAAAAAACCTTGTTTGGAAAACTCAAGGGATAAAGGAAGGATAATAGAAAAAAAAAGTTTACAAATCTTAACAGAAGTGCAAATAAAATTCTTTGGACGTATCATGAGAGGTCAAAGGTTAAAAACATTGGTAGCCATTGGACAACTTAAGAAAAAAAAGGAAGGATAGAAAAATAAAAACATGGGAAAAGAACAGCACTTGAACTGACTGGAAGTACCAAGGATAGGGCAAGATGGAGAAGCTGGATCACCAAAGCTGTTCAGCACACACCACATGATGAATGGGCGAAGAAGTATATTCCACAATCCTACTGCACTATCATCCGTAAACCATGCCTCAATTATCACCCAAACACCATCAGTGATCTTACCTCAATTACGACCCAAACACCGTCAGTGACATACCTCAATTATCCCCCAAGCACCATCAGTGACATACCTCAATTATCACACAAACACCATCAGTGACATACCTCAATTATAACACAAACACCATCAGTGACATACCTCAATTATCACACAAACACCATCAGTGACATACCTCAATTATAACACAAACACCATCAGTGACATACCTCAATTATCACCCAAACACCATCAGTGACATTACCTCAATTACAACCCAAACACTGTCAGTGACATACCTCAATTATCACCCAAACACCATCAGTGACATTACCTCAATTACAACCCAAACACTGTCAGTGACATACCTCAATTATCACACAAACACCATCTATCCTGCCTTCCCTGCGGGCAGTTACCAGGATCTGGTTGGCCCACATGAGCGGAACGAAGAACTTCTGGTACTTGCATTCCGTGTTCTCAAACATGACTTTCTCCTCCTTGGTGATGAAACCTGGTCCAAAACAAAAATCGAGAGACTGAAGTAACAGTTACTATTAAAAAAGAAATATGTGGATGAAGGGAAGTACTGTACTAAGCATTTTAATAAAGTATGGGTGAATGGGGGAATGCAATTACTACAAGGGGCGATTATAAGAAAGGTCTCCAACTGCATAAAATACGTTTTTGACTATATAGAATAATAAAACTGGTATCAAAGTGAAGCAGATTCATTTATCTTACACGTTGTAAACTTATTTTATAATCCCCATGTACCGCTACATATTTTTCCAACTGCGATAACCATTGCTTCATTCTGTTGATGGAGAAAGTTTCTGGTTGTTGCGTTGATCCACGTGAGAACAGCAGCTTCAACTTTGGCATAAGATGAAAAACGCTGTCCTTTAAACATCTTCAAGTTAGGGAACAGCCAGAAGTTGGATGGTGCCAATCTAAGCTGTCAGGAAGGTGTGGAACAAATGTGAATTCAGGCTTGCCACAGTTTCATGAATCACTGAAATGGGTCGCATACAGCTTCATATAGCTTCTAGCAAGTAGTACATTTTTCACATGCATACAACCATTGCCATAAACTGCTTTTATATGCCTATGAATTTCAACCAGAGCACAACCTTCTGGTGTCAGAAACTCGATTACTAATTGCTGCTGCATTCGTAACTTTAGCACTCATTAGTAGCTGACAATATTCCTTAAACGGCTTCAGATATTGCATTGAAACTTGGCCTATTTACAATACATAGTAATTGCTACTTTATTAGCTGAGCACACTTTTCTTTTTCTGTTTCCCATTATTAGCGACTTGACGCGGCTGGAAACCTTAGTTATCAATCGCACCTCGTATTAAATATTCATTCATTCCTTTGCATGTCCCTTGCGGAACTTTGCCTCTCAAACAGCACTCCTGTAGGCCTCTCGGTTGTGAGCAAGATGGCCTGCTGCTGCTGCATCCATTTCCAGATCATCAACGATGTCTTGCAGCCATCTTCGTTTCGGTCTTCCTCTTTTTCTTTTTCCCATTATGTATCCTTCCAATACGGTTTTCTCTAAATTATCATGACGTTTAATGTGGCCAAAATATTTAAGTTTTCTCTCTTTAATCCTCTTCACTAGCCAGCCTTCTTCAATATTAAGCTCTTGTAGTATAGATATATTTATTCTTTTTTGTGTCCACGATATTTGGAGAACTCTTCTATAGCATTTACATTCAAAGGCATTTATGTGCTTCTCAGCTGTTTTGTTAAGTGTCCAGGTCTCACAGGCATATGTTGCGATGGGAAAGATGCATGCCCTTAAAAATCTTATTTTTGTGGTTCTGTCTGCTCCTCTCCACAGATTCTTTATTTGTTTTACTTTCTGAAGAGCAATAGATGTCCTCCTTTTAATTTCCCTCATTGTATCTCCATTATTAGTTAGTAGTGATCCAAGATATTCAAAACTCTCCACTTCTTCCAGTTTTTCCTCATTGATACATATTTCAGTTGCCTTGTTTGTTTTGTCAGTTGTCATCACTTTAGTTTTCTTTGCATTAAGATAGAGGTTCTGCTCTTCGCTGTTCTTGCGGACTGACATAATTAGTTTTTCCATTCCTTCTTGTGGTGTGGACAGCAATACTGTGTCATCAGCATATCTAATCTCTGGTATTTCATAACCTCCAACTGTTATGGCATCGTAATATTCTTTGTCTACATCGTCTCTAACATTCCTCATTATATTTTCAGTATACAAGTTAAATAAGTAGGGTGACAATATGCACCCCTGACGGACCCCTTGTTTTATGTCAAACCAACTTGTTGTTTCACCATTTATTCTTACTGCTGCTTGTTGGTCTAAATACAGCAGTGATGTTAATTGTATCAAATGTGTTGGAAAGCCCATTTTTTCCATTATTTCCCAAAGTTTCTGGTGTTGTACACAATCAAATGCCTTTGAGTAGTCTATAAAGGATAAATATAGATTCACATTAAACTCCCTGCATTTCTCTATTATTAATCTTAGATTGAATATATGATCTCTTGATCCTCTTCCTTGCCTGAAGCCAGCTTGGACCATATTGACTTCTTCTTCTATTTTCTTTCGAAGTCTACCCATTATGATTTTTAACAGAATTTTACTGGCATGACTAATCAGGGCAACAGTTCTGTAGTTGGTGCATAATTTCAGGTTACCCTTTTTTGGCAGTGGTATGAATACAGTTCTTTTCCATTCTTTTGGCCAAATACCTGAATGCCATATCTTTTTACATAGTGCATGATAGATTGTTGCACACTCCTTTCCTCCTGCTTTAATAATTCAGCGGTTATCTCATCACATCCTGGTGATTTACCATTTTTCAGACTCTTTATTGCCCATAAAACTTCTTCCATTGTCGGCTCGGGTTCTTTCTCCTCCAATAATAATTCACACTGATGATTTCTGCTTCCACAGTCGGTTGTTTCATACATTCTTTTGCAATATTCCTTCCATCTTTCCAGAATTTCCTCTGTCTCTGTCAGGGTATTCCCCATCTCATCACAAATTACATTTAGCTTAGGTGTGACATTTCTCGTCAATGTCTTCATTTCTTTAAACATTTCACTATCTCTTCCACACCTCTGATGTTCTTCTATTCTTTCACAACAATCTTGTATGTATTGCTTTTTGTCTTTTCTTATGTTTCTTCGTACTTCTTTTGTTAAAGTTTTATATTTATCTTTGTTGTTGTTTGTCACTCTCCATTGCGTCTTCATTTCTCTACATTGTTTTATCAGTTCTAGTGTACCTGCTGTGATCCATCTATTCTTTTGTGTTTTCTTTACTGGAACCATGTCTTTAGCTGTTGTTACTAAGATATCTTTGGCCTGCGTAGCCAATTCATCTGGTGTCATCTCTTCCTGTACAGCCATCAGGATTTCGAAACGGTTCTTCACTTCTATACCGTATTGTTCTGGTATATTTGTAAGGTCAAAGCGGAGTGGTCTTGATCCCATAACTATCTTTTTTATCTTTATCTTCATGTCTGCTATTAATAACTCATGGTCCGTGTCACAATAAGCACCTGGTAAAGTTTTTGCTGATGTTATGCTTGACCTCCACCTTCTCTGCACTAAAATGTAATCTATTTGATTCCTGGTTTTCCCATCAGGTGATGTCCATGTGTAAAGTCTTCTTGGATGTTGTTTAAAAAGTGTGTTAGCGATCATTAGCTCATTTTCCATACAAAACGCCATTAGATTGTCACCTGCCTCATTTCTGTGTCCTATGCTAAATTTCCCTACAACATGTCCTTCATCTTCTGCTCTTTCTGTACCAATTTTTGCATTAAAATCACCCATTATAAATACAATATCATTTTTCCGTACCTGGTCCATTGTCGTCTGCAGTGTGTTATAAAAATGTTCTACTTCATCTTCTTCTGCTGCTGATGTAGGTGCATATACCTGGATGACTGTTACATTTCTAGGAATGCCCTTAAGTCTGATCGTATTAAATATACATGTTTTAAATGTATACATTTAAGAAATACAGACCGACAGAAAGACAGGTAGGTGGATACAAAGAGAAACAGACAGACAGATAGATGACCAAAGCTCGAACGAAGATTATGACCATCATTGTATTAAAATAAATGAAAATATTTGCGTTGTTCACCTCACTGAGAAAATACTGAGATCGAAAATTTATGTCGAAATGTGGACATGTAACAAGAAAACAATAACAACTTCCACTGTACCAACAACAAAAAAATCATTCCCACGCCAATACGATGCTGTACCTCAACACAAGTTGAGCACCATCGGCTGCAAAGAACGCCAGCTCGCAATTACAGGGAGCTAGCACAAGATAGGACAAGACAAGATCCAAGTGTAAGTATAAACACATCCATCCTGCACTCACCAGCATCCACGATGTGGTCTAAAGTTGGGAACCTCTTCATCACGGCCACGCTGATAGCACGACAGATCCAGATGAGCCCAAACATCATATACCTGGAGACAAGTTAAAGTTTATAACAAAACGGTTAAACTTTGGGGCCAGTTGTCTGTGACAGGAACAATAGTACACTTACGTCTAAGCGAGTTGTTCTTCACGCTTCCATCATTGAAAACTGACTCAGTGGATGAGCAAATGACAAAGATACCAAGGACTGAACTCTGCGAAGCAGTATTCCTTTCTTTGAATGCTGCATTGTACTATTTTAAGCAGTTACTGGCTTAACTGCAGCACTAAGGCTCCGAAACGTTACATGGATATACACCGTGTAACTGAATACTAGCAACAACCCTGGCGAACATTAACAAGACCACTACATTGTCAGCAACACGGACATGACCAGCCTATCATGAATGACAATTCAACCATGATAGATGAAAAATGGCACATTTAACACTGAGTCTATCACAGAAGTCTGAATTTGCAATAGCATCGAAAAGGTTTTAATGGAAAACCAAACGTATGTATGAATGGTTGCAAAATGGAAGTATGAGAATGGAAACTGAGATGAATAAATCAACAAATGTACACACAAACCATCCGGGCGAGTTGCTTGGCCATAGGAATCTAACACACTGAAGCAGTGAAAAGCATACTGACCTCGATCATTCCGCAAAATCCATGCGCAACCTTCCGATAAGAGTTACATTTGTCCTAAAAAGAACAACCAAACTTCCAAAACACTACATAATGATTCACAACATTTGTCCTTAAAGGGACAACCAAACTTACAAAACCACCAAGTAATGATTCAACCAACACGAGCAACCATCTGAGACCCCCCCCCCAAAAAAAAAAATAACACACAAACCCTAAGACCTCTCTCTCTCTCTCTCTCTCTCTCTCGCATCTCAAGCAGAAGTCCCGTCACGTGCAAAAAAGGCCCCGTGATCAAGTGACCAATGGGAACACGAAGACATGTTTTGCTCCGTACTTGCAAAATCGCCTAAGCAGTGGTCAACAAAGATATGCAAGATAAAATAAACAAGCTAACTCAGAATGCAAACAACATAGGACTAAAGATCAACGTAGGAAAGACAAAGTTAATGAAGCAAAATGTGAACAACAGAAATGTACTCAGAGTAGATAACAAGTTAGTGGAGGAGGTCAACGAATTTGTATACCTTGGCAGCAGAGTAGTAGAAAATGGAGACAGCACAGAGGACATCAACAGCAGACTTACTAGAGCAAACCAGGCTTTTGCAATGCTGCAGAATATATGGAAATCAAAAAAACTAAGCATAAATATGAAAATCAGGATATTTAAGAGTAATGTTCTAAGTGTACTACTCTATGGAAGTGAATGCTGGAAAATCTCTAAAACCATAGAAAACAAGTTGAATTCTTTCCAGACTAAATGTTTACGAAGAATTAGAAAAATATTTTGGCCAAACACCATAAGAAATAACATCTTATTAGCAGAAATGCAGATGAAACCACTGACAACAATTATTGAAGAAAGACGCTGGCGATGGTTGGGACATGTGCTCCGAATGACTGACAACTCACTATCAAAAATAGCACTAAGATGACACCACAGGGGAGCAGAAGTAAGGGTAGACCAAAAGAGACATGGAGAAGAACAACAGAAAGGATGTTGAGCAATAGAGGGCTCACCTGGGCAAGAGCAGAAAAGAAGGCGAAGGACAGGCATTTGTGGAAAACCCTTGCGGAAGCCCCATGTGCCCTGGGCACTTAAGGTTCAGAGAGAGAGAGTGGTCAACAACACTGATCACAAATAATTGAGTTACAGCCCCTATTCTGTTATATCTGAAATGCTGACTCGCTGACACTTGACTTTCCTGATCTGGAGCGTTACTAATGTTTCTATAGTTATATATATATAATGTTATGCCTCAACATCTTCACAGCAGCGACTTTAAACGGATCATCAGTTCGCAGTTTCAGGGAGGTAGTAGTAGTAGTAGTAGTAGTAGACTACAACATTCATGTCGGCCCTTGACCTTACAAAAAGACTGAAACATTGCAGTTATATGATCGCCATCAAGACGTGGACAGGAATAATATTTGTTAAGTGCACCGTGGAAGTTAGAGACACAGCTTGTTGGAGATCCACTGCAGTGAACTTACTTGAAATCATAATGATAATGATGTGCTGGCATTTGCCCTTTAGTATTATTCTGACATAACATCATCATCGCCTTTCACTCCCTTGAGAGCATAGGCCACGGATAAAGGCTCTCCAGTCATCCCTGTTCTTGGAATTATTCTGCTTCCTTCCACGAGTATCCCTTAGGTCTTCCTCGTTTTCTGTTTCCTTGAAGATTCCATGTCAGTTGCCTGTTTTGCTATGTTGGTGTCGGGTTTCCTCAGAGGGTAGTCAATCCACCTCCACTTCTTAGACATGATTTGTAGGTTCATAGGTTCTTGTCCTGCCCTTTCCCAGACCTCCTCGTTCCCGATCTTGTCCTGCCATTTAATGTTTAAAATCCTCCTAAAGCAGTAGTTCATGAATGTTTGTATCCTCTGTTGTATTGTCTTGGTCATAACCCATGTCTCCGAACCATATAACAGGACAGTCTTTACGTTTGTATTGAAAAGTCTAAGTTTGGTTCTTATTTTGATGTTCTTAGATGACCATATTTTGTTAAGTTGGATAAATGCTGTCCTGGACTTGGTTATTCTAGCTTATTCTGACACGACAGTTTATGTTTGTTCTTCAGGAAAAAAAAAGAATGAAACAGATGTTCCATTGACATGAGATTTATTCTCCTTCCAGCAACTAGGGTGGTGAATATGTCAGCCACTGTGACCTGGGAACTTTGAGATGTTTTGCTAATCCGAGGCGAACAGGGGGACATAACTAGGGTTTTTTATGTCGCTGTTTTCTGCCAGTACAACAGGGTTGTTAAGAGAAGAGCTAAAAGCAGAGTTATTTGATGAAATGGAAAAAAAAATTCACACAACACTAATATCAACATTATAAATGTATAAACAAATGCAGTCTTGGTGGATGTACATAATTCTTATTTCTAAGACATACTGTCTTCCTCTCTTATTTGTTGGGATGCGAGATAGTGAAGTTTGTTAATGCGCTGTTCTCTCGTGACTAGACGACTGCTCGTCCACCCGGACTCCGTAGTTCAAATCCCACGTAATTCTCATGTCAATATTCTTTCTCTCACGTCTAAAATTGCTTTGACTATGATTTTTGAGATCTGAACCATACAGTTATGTCTTCTTTTACTTTACGAGCCAGGTTTTGTCAGTTACCGGACCCTCAAAACGAAAGAAAAAGATAAAGAAAAGGATAAATAAAAGGATAAATAAAACATGTGACAGAAAGAAAATGACTGAGAGTTGAACCTTGTACTCCAATAGGAAAGCCAACAACCTTACTACAAAAAAGAGAGACAACTAAGTCTGGGATATCGTAGTTATGCGACTCTCTCTTCCTACATGAACACAAAATTTCAACTGTTGACTACAGGCTAACACAAAAGCATATTTTGTTACACATTCAATTTACACATCAACACCCTGTTGTCACCTGGCCACTGCCCTTCTCATCATTCGACCTCTGTCGTCCAACCCATGAAGATATGCTGACATGGTAAACAGAGTCCTGTAGACATTATGGAAACAATTGGTTAATGTAAATAAGTTTGGCGTGATGTTCAGTGATAATAAACATTGACTAAGCAGATTTTTCTTCTTCAGCCAGGATATTAAATACAGCCACTTGGATGTATGTAAGTTTTAATTATCAGAAAATGAATTAGCGTAATCATGCTTCAAATAAATTCACGAATATTTCCATTCTTGTTCAGTTTTAGGCAATAAGACAGTTCTTCTTCTTCTTGGACTTCTCTGATCAAGTCAGTTCATTCATTCATTTGCATGTCCCTTGCGGAACTTTGCCTCACTAACAGCACACCTGTAGGCCTCTCGGTTATGAGCAAGATGGCCTGCTGCTGATGCATCCATTTGCAGATCATCAACGATGTCTTGGAGCCATCTTCGCTTTGGTCTTCCTCTATTTCTTTTTACCAAAAGTCAGTCTGTCACAATAATTAGTGTATAAGTATATAACTATAAATGAAGTACTGCAGTAAAGCTGTGATACCAAAATGTATAAACTAGGAAAAAAGTAGGAACACCTCTATTACTTCATTAATTTGCATGTCCCTTGCGGCCTCTCGGTTGTAAGCAAGATGCCCTGCCGCTGATGCTCAAGTATTGTGCTAAATCTGGAGGCTTTAACCTTAATGCAGTCTATAGTGCTCTCCACATAGGTACCAGTCTATAGTGATCCCTACATGGTTACCAGTCTATAGTGCTCTCCACATGGTTACCAGTCTATAGTGCTCTCCACATGGTTACCAGTCTATAGTGCTCTCCACATAGTTACCAGTCTATAGTGCTCTCCACATGGGTACCAGTCTATAGTGCTCTCCACATGGGTACCAGTCTATACTGCTCTCCACATGGGTACCAGTCTATAGTGCTCTCCACATGGGTACCAGTCTATAGTGCTCTCCACATGGGTACCAGTCTATAGTACTCTCCACATAGTTACCAGTCTATAGTGCTCTCCACATGGGTACCAGTCTATAGTGCTCTCCACATAGTTACCAGTCTATAGTGCTCTCCACATGGTTACCAGTTTATAGTGCTCCCTACATGGTTACCAGTCTATAGTGTTCTCCACATGGTTACCAGTCTATAGTGCTCCCTACATGGTTACCAGTCTATAGTGCTCTCCACATGGTTACCAGTCTATAGTGCTCTCCACATGGTTACCAGTCTATAGTGCTCTCCACATGGTTACCAGTCTATAGTGATCCCTACATGGTTACCAGTCTATAGTGCTCCCTACATGGTTACCAGTCTATAGTGCTCTCCACATGGTTACCATTCCATAGTGATCCCTACATGGTTACCAGTCTATAGTGCTCTCCACATGGTTACCAGTCTATAGTGCTCTCCACATGGTTACCAGTCTATAGTGCTCTCCACATGGTTACCATTCCATAGTGATCCCTACATGGTTTCCAGTCTGTAGTGGTCCCTATATGGCTATCTGTCTTTAGTACTCCCCAGATGGCCACTAGCAGGTAGTCACAGGATTCGACCTGCTGAGATATGAGTGTGATTTTTCTTGTACGTGTATATCTCTCGTGGGTGTATGGCGTGATCTAATGGTGAATGAGTGTATTCATGCTGTAAGTAGTGACAGCTCAAAGTATAACAACAGTGAAACAAGAGAACACTTCAGGCTGGCTTTGACCGCGACTCAGAAACGACCTCTACATTGAAGAGCAAATCCAAGTCCAAGTCAACCCTAAGATCTCATATTATCTTACACCTTACATCCTTCCCGTGCCGTTAAACATCGCATAAGGTTCGTGTGGTAGTTTGCCAAATTGTTCCTGTCTTCGGCGAGTTTTTCCACTTAATCAATGGATTTTATGCCAACTAATTTGGGCTCTCTTAACAATGTCTTCGTTAGAGTTTCACGTGGTTTACTTATTTTTCTTCGGCTTGTTGTGTTCCACTTGATAGCTTGTTTTGGGGATTCTTGAGAGCATATTCATCTTTGAAATTTCTCATCACGTGACCGACATATCCCCATCTCCGTTTTCTGATCACCCATGAGACAGGTTGTTGTTCGCTCATCTGCCTTATCTCTGTGTTGTTCTTGAATTCGTTCCACTTTATACCGAGTATGTTCCTTACACATTTGTTTTTAAAATAGTATAGTTTGTTGTCTATTTACTCACATTGTACTGCACGTTTAAGTACTTTTTCAGCACGTGTGTAGTCAGATAAGGACCTCGCATACTCTAGCTTTCACACAGTTGTTCCCCATCCAGAGCCCGTCAAACCCTCTCTATATAGTTCTATAGCAACCCAGTCACATGGCCACCGTTCACATCGTCACTAGCTTAAACATGTGTTGTAGCAGGGACTAAACAGCTACGGCACGCCTAGTAACAATTGTACTGTTATATTCGTGTAATAAGGGAAAGACAACGAGTTCTTGAGAAGATAAAAAATAAGATAGTACAGTCTTTCTGTCTTTAGTTTTTTGTCAGTACAGTCTTCCTCATCTTTCCCATCGCAACATATGCCTGTGAGACCTGGACATTTAACATAACAGCTGAGAAACACATAAATGCCTTTGAATGTCAGTGCTACAGAAGAGTTCTTCAAATATCATGGACACAAAAAAAAACCAAATATACCCATACTACAAGAACTTAATATTGAATATATTTTCACTAGTAAAGAATATTTAACAGAGAGAACTTAAATATTTTGGACACATTAAACGTCATGAGAATTTAGAGAAGACAATCTTGGAAGGGTACATAATGGGAAAAAAAGAAAGAAAGGAAGACTAAGGCGAAGATGGCTGCAAGACATCCTTTATATTCTGCGAATGGATGCATCAGCAGCAGGGCATCTTGCTTACAACCGAGAGGCCTACAGGAGAGCTGTTAGGGAGGCAAAGTTTCGCATGGGACATGCAAATGAATGACTTCCTTCTCCCTCATTCTCTTTCTCCCCTTTCCCTCCCCCTCCCCCCCCCCCAAAAAAAAAAGAAAAAAAATTCTCTTACCGGTCCGGCCAGGGGACGTTCATGAACTGCTGCCACCATTCCATAGTGATCCCTACATGGTTTCCAGTCTGTAGTGGTCCCTATATGGCTATCTGTCTTTAGTACTCCCCAGATGGCCACTAGCAGGTAGTCACAGGATTCGACCTGCTGAGATATGAGTGTGATTTTTCTTGTACGTGTATATCTCTCGTGGGTGTATGGCGTGATCTAATGGTGAATGAGTGTATTCATGCTGTAAGTAGTGACAGCTCAAAGTATAACAACAGTGAAACAAGAGAACACTTCAGGCTGGCTTTGACCGCGACTCAGAAACGACCTCTACATTGAAGAGCAAATCCAAGTCCAAGTCAACCCTAAGATCTCATATTATCTTACACCTTACATCCTTCCCGTGCCGTTAAACATCGCATAAGGTTCGTGTGGTAGTTTGCCAAATTGTTCCTGTCTTCGGCGAGTTTTTCCACTTAATCAATGGATTTTATGCCAACTAATTTGGGCTCTCTTAACAATGTCTTCGTTAGAGTTTCACGTGGTTTACTTATTTTTCTTCGGCTTGTTGTGTTCCACTTGATAGCTTGTTTTGGGGATTCTTGAGAGCATATTCATCTTTGAAATTTCTCATCACGTGACCGACATATCCCCATCTCCGTTTTCTGATCACCCATGAGACAGGTTGTTGTTCGCTCATCTGCCTTATCTCTGTGTTGTTCTTGAATTCGTTCCACTTTATACCGAGTATGTTCCTTACACATTTGTTTTTAAAATAGTATAGTTTGTTGTCTATTTACTCACATTGTACTGCACGTTTAAGTACTTTTTCAGCACGTGTGTAGTCAGATAAGGACCTCGCATACTCTAGCTTTCACACAGTTGTTCCCCATCCAGAGCCCGTCAAACCCTCTCTATATAGTTCTATAGCAACCCAGTCACATGGCCACCGTTCACATCGTCACTAGCTTAAACATGTGTTGTAGCAGGGACTAAACAGCTACGGCACGCCTAGTAACAATTGTACTGTTATATTCGTGTAATAAGGGAAAGACAACGAGTTCTTGAGAAGATAAAAAATAAGATAGTACAGTCTTTCTGTCTTTAGTTTTTTGTCAGTACAGTCTTCCTCATCTTTCCCATCGCAACATATGCCTGTGAGACCTGGACATTTAACATAACAGCTGAGAAACACATAAATGCCTTTGAATGTCAGTGCTACAGAAGAGTTCTTCAAATATCATGGACACAAAAAAAAACCAAATATACCCATACTACAAGAACTTAATATTGAATATATTTTCACTAGTAAAGAATATTTAACAGAGAGAACTTAAATATTTTGGACACATTAAACGTCATGAGAATTTAGAGAAGACAATCTTGGAAGGGTACATAATGGGAAAAAAAGAAAGAAAGGAAGACTAAGGCGAAGATGGCTGCAAGACATCCTTTATATTCTGCGAATGGATGCATCAGCAGCAGGGCATCTTGCTTACAACCGAGAGGCCTACAGGAGAGCTGTTAGGGAGGCAAAGTTTCGCATGGGACATGCAAATGAATGACTTCCTTCTCCCTCATTCTCTTTCTCCCCTTTCCCTCCCCCCCCCCCCCCCCCAAAAAAAAAAAGAAAAAAAATTCTCTTACCGGTCCGGCCAGGGGACGTTCATGAACTGCTGCCACCATCTTTGAACTATGAAAGTGACATAGAACCCAAGCACAAACGACAGAGGTATGGTGCTGCTGGAGTTGTACAGATCCAGCACTATACCTTCGAAGAACCTGTTAATAGAGCAATCCTGCATGAGGAAAACATAATGGAAGAAGTGCAGTAAAATAATGGGCCGTGTCCGTTAGTTACTTGTTGTGTGTAAAACGAGCGAATGATCTGACAGAGAAATAATCATCATCTTGTTCCCGGGTCAACGAACAGAAATATCATGACCAAATATGGGTGTATTCACAGTTCGATGTTCACAATGTATAGTTCCTTTTTGCATTCAGTCAGGTTTTATTTGACATAATATTGCACTGACATCGGCTGAAATGAATCTTCTTTTTCTTCTTCTTCTTCTTCTTCTTCTTCTATCTGGAACTGTGAGCGGATGTTCTTCAAACCCGTTGCAGTGAGGATGTTGTGGGACAGAATCGTGTTGGACTGACAGCGGGTTCTGGAGCCCCCGAATGGAACTGAAAAAAAAGCAGGGGAGGTTAGTAGGGTCTGTCGCAATGAGGACTATGGCGATCCCTGCCCCGTTATTCAGGCTAGGCCTGTTGCTGGGGCTACCAACGGAGAGGTGGGACAGGGTCTTGTTCAGCTGTGATTAGTCAACCCTGACGCTACCATATCTGCTATGGGTCGCTGAGAGCCAAATGGAACAGACTCTTTACCCCCCCCCCCCCCCCACTCTAAACTGGATAAATATATCAGATACGTAATAGATGTTGTGAGCATAATTCAAGTGTTGAGTGAGAGTATCTGAACAAACGAATCAATATCAGAGTTTTAAAAAAATATGCAACTGAGGTAGAGAATATAATTCTCACGTCCTTCCCGTACCGTTAAACGTCACATAGGCCTCGCATTGTAGTTTGCCAAGTTTTCCTGTTTTCGGCGAGCTTTTCAATCTCACCAAGGGATTTTTTTGCCTATTAATTTGGCCTATCTTAACAATGTCCTCTTTAAAGTTTCACGTGGTCGACCTATTTTTCTTCGGGCTGTTGTGTTCTTCTTGATAGCTTGTTTAGGGATTCTCTGATTGTTTCTTCTCATCACATGACCGACATATGGCCATCTTTTTCTGATCTCACCCATGAGACAGGTTGTTGTTTGCTCATCTGCCTTATCTCTGCGTTGTTCTTGAATTCGTTCCACTTTATACGGAGTATTTTCCTTAGGCATTTGTTTTCAAAGGAGTCTAATTTCTTGTCTATTTCTTTAGTTGTTTTCCAGCTTTCACAATTTGAATTGAATAACTTTTGAATCCCATATTTTCTCAAGATTCTTGAAGGTCAATGCTGCTTTCGCAGTTCGAATTTTATTATATTCTAGAGAATATAATAGAGGATACTAAATTGAACACACTGAATAAATTGAATATCAAACTCAGGGTGTCTCAAACTGGCCAGAGAGGGTCCTGGACTTTTCGCAAGAAATTGCAATTAAGAAAAAGAAATTTGTGTATATTTAATTACATTCACATCTACGACAAAGGTGTCATTTTGTATTTAAGAGAGAACTGGCAATAATTACTGCAATATTACATCAACAACATACGCATAAAGCTAGTGATTCGTTTTTGTTTGTTTGTTTGTTTTAAATAATAAATCTTACACACGTGTTATATTCAACTTTAAAAAAATTACATTGTTTTACTATGGTGAAAAAGAGGTACAGAAACGCTGAGTTTGACTGAGCAATGGATTTGGTGAATAAATGCGCCTGTTTTTCGTGTGTGAACGAATGAGTGGACTGACGAAGAATACGGGGTTAATATAATCAGATTAAGATTGTTAAGTGAAGAAAAGAGACGACGTTCCGGCATGTGACGTAGCATCAAATAAACGAGTACAGATGAAACACAGTGCGTTTCATGGACAGAAAATAAGACATAATGTAGTGTTTTAACTACTGAAATTAACTGTTTCACTCCAGAATTAATTTCCATGCTCTGCCAGAATAAAGTTTGTTGAGAAATTTTGGTAGGAAGAAACCGGGAAGAAGTTACTCAGTAATTTTGAGTTAGAAACGTGCTACTTTTCATTTTATTTAGGCTGTGCCTTGAATCGGTCTGAGCATTGGTTCGCATAGATGTGCAAGATCTACTAACCCTGCCAGTGCTGCGTTGGACTGCAAGAGTTAATGAATAAAACTGTTCTGACCATGAAAAATTCAGTTTTACCGTAGGAAAAGGGATAGAAACGAGGAAAAGAAATTAAACTGATAAAAGCATCGGAAAGAAAGAAAAACGAGTGAAAACAACAAGAATAGAGAAGTGTAAACAACTTTAAAAGCAGGAAGGAACTATCTTGGCCAGAAGCACAGCGGAAGGAAGCGAGAAAACAATCTTCAGATCATCTGTAGTCAACATCTCTGGGGCGACGGCACAGGATGATGGTTTGTACTGCACTGCCAGAATAAGAGGCTTGAACAAGGGGGTGGTGTAAAATGAGGGTTAAATTATGGTTTTTACTGTGATTTATAGATGCGAAGAAAGACCTAGCGTATGGCACCATACCACATCAATTATATAAACACTTTACAACACCAGCAATATAAACACCACACAACACCAGAAATATAAACACCACACAATACCAACTATATAAACACTATACAACACCAACTATACAAACACTATACAACACCAACTATACAAACACTATACAACATCAACTATACAAACATATTACAACACCAGCTATATAAACACTTTACAACACCAGTAATATAAACACTATACAACACCAGCTATATAAACACTTTACAACATAAGCAATATAAAGACTATGCAACACTACCTATATACACATTTTACAACACCAGCAATATAAACACTATACAAAACCAGCAATATAAACACCACACAACACCAGCAATATAAACACCATACAACACCAACTATATAAACACCACACAACACTTAGTATATGAGGATCAAACGACGTGAACTAATCTAACACCATACATCTTACATCTTACATCCTTCCCTTGCCGTTAAACGTCACATAGGGCTCGCATAGTTGTTTGCCATGTTTTCCTGTTTTCGGCGAGTTTTTCAACTTCATTAAGAGATGTTATGCCCACTAAGTTGGCTTCTCTTAACAATGTCCTCTTTAGAGTTTCACGTGGTCGACCTCTTTTTCTTCGGCCTGTTGTGCCCACTTGATAGCTTGTTTTGGTATTCTCTGATTGTTTCTTCTCATCACATGGCCTACATATGTCCATCTTCTTTTTCTGATCATCTATGAGACAGGTTGTTGTTTGCTCATCTGTCTTATCTCTGCGTTGTTTTTGAATTCGTTCCACTTTATACCAAGTATAAACACCATACAACATCTACTATATAAATACCTTACAACACCTACTATATAAGCTCCATACAACGCCTACTATATAAACATCATACAACATCTACTATATAAGCACCATACAACACCTACTATATAAACACTATACAACATCTACTATGTAAACACCATACAACCCCTACTACATAAACACTATACAACATCTACTATGTAAACACCATACAACCCCTACTATATAAACACTATACAACATCTACTATGTAAACACCATACAACCCCTACTATATAAACACTATACAATATCTACTATGTAAACACCATACAACCCCTACTATATAAACACTATACAACATCTACTAAGTAAACACCATACAACCCCTACTATATAAACACTATACAGCATCTACTATGTAAACACCATACAATCCCTACTATATAAACACTATACAACATCTACTATGTAAACACCATACAACCCCTACTATATAAACACTATACAACATCTACTATGTAAACACCATACAACGCCTACTATATAAACAAACCTATCAGTCTGTATGCTCTTTTAAAATGTTTTTGTCACCATCTTCATTACATCATCATTATCAGTATCATCATTAGCTAACATCTACAACAACATAACCGGCGCGACAACACCGACAGCAACATCCTGTGGCGTGTACTCACAGCTTCTGGTCCTCCGTTAGAGCGAATCTGTAAATGAGGCTGATTATCGCGTACATAGTCAGGAAAATCAAGAGCTCCTTGTACAAAAGTTTATACACACTCCCCTTCCATGCTTTCAACAGTTTGAGAAACCCTCCTAGGGTTGTCGTGGCAACCCGGTACTGATAAATGATAGTCATAGCTGCAGTAGCCTCTGCCTTGTTATGTTAACTGAGAATCCACGTTAATTTAACTATGGGAAAAAAATTAACAATTATTTTAATACCACGGGAGAAACATGACGTGCCGGCTTATTGCGGGAGATTCGGTGGCTGTCGCTGTCAACAAAAGTTAAGAACGACCTGGCGAGCTGTTTTTAACGTCATGTATCGCTGCTCCTTTGAACCGGAACCTTCTGACGCGAGATAATGGTGTAAGTTACTCCAGGCGTATGTAACACACGAGCTGGCGTAGGGCTGGCCGAACTGGTTGCTCTCTCTCCCTCTCCCTCTCAAAAACCGCCCCGCCAACTTGATCTGTCGTTGTTAGACCTGTATAATCAGTAGCTCCGGATCTGAAAGACGATGCAGGAAACAATATAGCCGTCAGTTAATTTGTTTAGTAAACAGAAGTAACACATTATCCCCCCCCCCCTCCTCCCCGTCATGGTGAATAAAAAACATCAGTCACTTTAATATGACTATTACATATCCTAGTTTGTTAGTATACTGCAAGAGCTTAATATTGATGAAGGCTGGCTAGTAAAGAGGATTAAAGAGAGAAAACTTAAATATTTTGGCCACATTAAACGTCATGATAATTTAGAGAAGACCATATTGGAGGGATACATAATGGGAAAAAGAAAGAGAGGAAGACCGAAACGAAGATGGCTGCAGGACATCGTTGATGATCTGGGAATGGATGCAGCAGCAGCAGGCCATCTTGCTCGCAGCCGAGAGGCCTACAGGAGTGCTGTTTGGGAGGCAAAGTTCCGCAAGGGACATGCAAAGGAATGAATGAATGAATGAGTTTGTTAGTAAAGCAGTAAAAATCACCTTCATGTTTATCTCCTTTCATTTCTTTTACCTTCACGTTGCCGTTATCCTGTAATAAGAGGCTGGGAATATAGGTTACGAATAAAAGAAACTAAATATTAAGAAATATTAAAGGTAATTCTATTAAGCAAGAGATAAGGCATATAAGCGAACAACAACCTGTCTCATGGGTGATCAGAAAAAAGAAAGATGGACATATGTTGGTCACGGGATGAGAAGAAACAGTCAGAGAATCCTAAAACAAGCTATCAAGTGGAACACAACAGGCCGGAGAAAAAGAGGTCGATCAAGTGAAACTCTAAAGAGGCCATTGTTAAGAGAGCCCGGTTTAATAGGAATAACATCCCCTGATGAGGTTGAAAAGCTCGACGCAAAACAGGAAAACATGGCAAGCTACCATGCGACCCCTGTGTGACGTTTAACGGCACAGGAAGAGTGTAAGATGTGAGATGTTAAGTCACGGAGACATCTAGATGATATGGTGTTAATGCCTGCATTGAGGATGAAGACGCTCGTCCGATGAACCAGTCAGCGACTCATAGCTGATATGTCAGAGTCAGGGTTAGCGAACAGTAGCTGACCAAGACCCTGTCCCACCTCCCCGTGGTACCCCCAGTAACAGGCCTACCTTGACTAACGCCATAGTCCCCATGGTGTTGGAGTCTGCTAAAGAAGCACTGCACACTCCCTGCTTTTTAGCTGTACTCCGGGACTGAAAAACGTAGCTGCCATAACCTGCTCACACGCCGATAGGATGCTGTGTCTCAACATCTCTACAGCATCGGCTGCAAAGAACACCAGCTCGCAGTTACAGGGAGTTCGTACAAGTACAATGCCCGTATTTTTCTAGACCTGCCGGCACGCTTGACGCCGGTGTGGTCAGCACTTCGTCTGACCGCTTGTCCTTCCCAGGCTCCAGGAGGAGCCAGGTATCCATTTCTACAGCCTGGGTGACTGCGGCACCTGCAGCTGGATTCAAACCACCGACCTTCGCCGTGAGAGGCTAATACACTAACCACTCTGTCACTCAGGAGCCCATGATGAATAAGCGAGTAAAATGTGTAATATTAGCACTTACGTGAAGATTTTGGTGCATTATTTGAGAACTGTAGTTTTTGAAGAACTCATTTTTTAAAAAATCATTAACATTCACTTAAAAATAACTGAACAGGTTATGGTAAATGTTTACTTTCGTGACGGGCAACAATCTGAAAAAGACAACGATAACTTTACTTTCAGAGCTCATTTATTCGACACAGTTCTACAACAGGATAATTTACAGCTGTCATTACTACTACTACTACTATTACTATTACTACTACTACTATACTACTACTACTACTTACTACTACTACTACTACTATTACTACTACTACTACTACTACTACTACTATTACTACTGCTGCTGCTGCTGCTACTACTACTACAGTTGGTGCTTTTACTATTACTAACAACAACAACTACTACTACTACTACTACTACTACTACTACTACCGAAGTATCGCAAAACCGTCTACTTTTTGCATTTTTGTTCATTTCTTAGGTTTACTTATTTTACTTACTCAGTTTCAACTGCCTCGTGAAATGTGAAACAGAAATAATTTTAGAAAGCACAAAAACCTTCAAATTAGAGGCGGCCTCAAATATGAGACCAGTATTCGTGTGAGACCTGGACACTTAACAAAACAGCTGGGAAACACATACATGTCTTTGAATGTAAATGCTACAGAATAGTTACTCAAATATCATGGACTCAAAAAAGAAAAAAATATATCCATACTGCGAGAACATAATATCGGAGAAGGTTGGCTAGTAAAGAGGATTAAACTTCTTCTTCTTCGTACGCAATGTCTGTCTATGTCTGCAGTTCTGTCTCTTGGATAAAGTTCACTGTTTTTTGTAAGTCATGTATGGAACCATAGAGCTTATCTTTGGTGGTTTCGCTGGGCCAGTAATTATTTCTCAGTGTCTCATAGTTAGTGCAGTTCTGGAGGATATGTTCCACAGTTTGGGGCACTTGGCCACATGTACAAAGAGTAGTAGAACCAACCTTAAACTTTGTATACATATGACTTCGGAGTCGGTTGTGCCCTGTTTCTACTACTGGTGTGGACTTCATGGCACCTGTGATAATACATAGTGACTGATTTTGTACCTTGTCTAGATTATGCAGCGTAGTGTTTGATCCTGTGCACCAAGATGTTGAGCCATATTCTAAATGTAGTAGAATACTTTGCTGATATACATTCTTGAGGATTTTTTCACTAGTTCCCCATGTAGTACCACTCAGTTTTCTTATTATGGCTAGTTTTCTTCTGTCTTTTGCTTCTGCACTGCTGATGTGTTGCTTCCACGTCAGTTTTGAGTCAAGAGTCACTCCTAAGTAAGTGGGTTGGTTTCCATCCTTAAGGATATTTCATTTCAAAGATCTTATTTGCTTTCTGTTTAGATGAGAGAGTGAACATAGTAGTACTTGTTTTCTTTTTGTCGATACTTACACACCATTTGTTGGTCCATGATGTCAAGATGTTTGCTGCTCTATGGAGTCTCTGTGTAGCAACCGTCGCATATTCATCTGAACTCCATAAGACCAGATCATCTGCATATTGTGCCGCTTTGATTCCATAGGGAAGTTCCTTGACCAGGTCATTAATGAATACCAGGAATAGTGTAGGTGAAAGGACTCCTCCTTGCTGTACACCGTGTCGCAGAAGTACTTTCTGGCTTTTGTGTCCATCCATTACTGCTCTTGCTCTTCTATTCTGTAAATAGGACTTTATCCAGTTGTACAGTCTCATTCACATTGCAGTTTCTTAGCTTCCACAGTAGACCTTTTTTCCATACTTTATCAAAAGGCTTTCTTCAGGTCTATCCACGCTGCTAGTACAAGGTTTTTCTCTTGGAATGCGTCCTCAATCTCTTGAGTGAGATAGGTCACTTGATCTTCTGTACTGTAGTACTGCTTAAATCCCACTTGTTGTGGAACGAGAAGGTTTTCACTTTCTAGGTACCATTTTACCTCAGGTCAGTGATGCGTTCCATCGTTTTACATAGGCAGCTAGTGAGACTGATTGGCCTGTAGTTGGAGGCCATATCACTGTTTTTCTCTGGCTTTACCAGTGGTACCATTCTTGCTTCTTTTCTTATTTGAGGTAACTTACCTGTGCTCCAGCACATATTGAAAATATCCAGCAGCTTTCCCATTGCTGCCATTCCCAGGTTCTTGATCATTTCATTGGACACTCCATCTGGTCCTGGTGATTTCCTTGGTTTCAGTTTACTGACTGCTAGGTCTAACTCACTGCGTGTGATTGGTGCATCTATGACCTCCACTTTTCTGCTTTGTTCCTATTCTTTCTATGGGTCAGTGTGCACTCTACACACTTTCTCTGGATGGATATCAATGTTGGTGTCTTGTGCAAACATGCGAGCAAAGTGATCTGCTACCTGTAAGAGTTTTCCCATCCTCTATTATTGGAATATTTGTACTTCTTCCAGTACTCTCATCGTTTAGCTGTATAATTAGTTTTCACAGTTTCCTTCCATCCTTTTCAAAGTTTAGGGACTCTATTTTCTCTCTCCAACTTTCCCGTCTGGCTTACAGCTTGGCTCTCTGAAATTTGGCCTTAGCATGTTAGTAATTATTGTGGTGTTCTTGGCATGGTCTATTTTCTGCTTGCTTTCGAGCTGTTTCCACGTCATCATGGAGTTTTCCCAGCTAACTAGACCAGTATGGTTTATAGTCCCTACGAGCTCCTCTGGGAATGGTTTCACGGGCGGCCTGAAGAATACAAGAACTGAATTCCTTCACTATGCTGTTAATAACCTTACCTTCTAAGGACAGCCGTCCCACCAGGATACCTGTACGATGTCTGTACATTGTCCAGTTTGCTTTTTTATAGTTCCGTCTGGGGAGAAGGCTGCTGGAGTTAATGAGTTCATTTTCTATTGTCAGGAAGACTGGTCAATGGTCGCTACCTCCAAGTTGTTTTCCAATTTCACGTATAATGTTCCACTTCAGGTCTGGAGAGTGGAATGCCAGATCTGGTGTTGAGGTTGTATGCCAAGTAAAATGTTGGGGGATCCATTGGCTGGTTGATCAGGAGAAGTCCATTATCATCCTGCCAGCTCTCAACTTCCTCTCCTCTCTTGTCTATGTGGTCATAGCCCCAGCTCTGGGAATGGCTGTTAAAATCTCCACAGACCATCAGTCTCTCTTTATGTGGGATTGTTTCAAGAGCAAGTAGGCGGTCATCAGGACAGTAATAGTTAAGAAGGTGGAACTCTGTATTACTGGTTTTAAGATGGATCATCTAGTATTCGGTAAAGTAAGAGAACAAATATTGTAGGATTAAACCTCGAAAAAATCGTAGACAAAGCACTTTTAGTGAGACGTGAGAGAAAGAAAAATCATAAGAGAATTACCTGGGATTCCAACACGGACTCCGGTAGGACGAGCAGCCGTCTAGCCACGAGAGAACAGCGTACTATCGACTTAGCCAGTCCCAGGTAATTCTCTTGTGATTTTTCTTTCTCTCACGTCTCACTAAAAGTGCTTTGTCTACGATTTTTTCGAGGTTTAATCCTACAATATTTGTTCTCTTACTTTACCGTACCAAAACCTCGTAGTTTCCTATTTATACAAAATTGTTCCCATCTAGTATTCGGTTCCTTCCATGTACACTCCCACCTGACATGCGCTGATGTTATTCTTAACAAGTGTGAGTACTCCTCCCTTTCTTCTGTCCTGTCAGTCTGATCTAAAACAGTGGTAGCCTCTGAATTTAAAGACGGCATTTTTGGTTAGGTGTGTCTCCTGTATGCAGCATATACTTACCTGCTCTGCAAAGAGTATGTTCTCTAGTTCCACCTTTTTGCTATAGCCATCTCCAACACTGCTGACGCTCTCAGCATTCCACTGAATTATTTAAGTTCTTGCTTTTTGGCAGTTTTCTGCTGTTGTATCTTTTGGCCAGTAGCTTCACAAGACGAACTGAGAGGACCTCCTGTAGCATTGGGTGGACCCTTTCTAGGCAGGGGGCCCGGCACTGCACCTGCCTGGTTAGTCTGCACAGGGCGAGCACCATGTTTTAAAACTGCAGATAAAGACATTTCATTAGCGATAATGCGTGGTACCCTGATTTTTGCGATGCGCCTTTTGGCTGGCCACCTCCGACTTCAGCACCTTTCCTTGCTAGGGCAGACTGTGGTCTTGTTCTGACTGTCATGAAGACAGTGGTGTAGGTTGGCCTGGCCAAAACTTTGTTTTCCAGCCTCTGGTGGCTGTAATTAAACCCCTTCTCCACGTCAGATCCAGCGTGCAACGCTGGCTGGCCACACGGCTTTGAGACAGTTCCACAGAGACACTCCGACTTTGGGATGAGGAACCCATGAGTGCCTCAACGATATCCATTCCCTGCCACCTATAGTCTGCTGGCTCTGTTTTGTTTACATTGCTCTAATAACCACTGTTGTAAAGACCCATAGGCTTGTCACGTCCTGGATTCATTAGTTTCACACCAGATTTCTTCATCCCCGCCGACGATCTCCATGTCCCCATCCATCCACCAACCTGACATTACATTTTAGAAAAATAACAATTACAATTAGTGTTGATTGCTACAGGTTTCTGGGCCACAGAAGTAGGTCATAGCTTTTAAGCAAACAGATCTATGTTCCCTGTCTCACAAAGACTATGTTAAGATAAGTGTGTTCTTTATACAGGTGTTCCCGGGGGGATTAAACAAAGAAAACTTAAATATTTTAAGACTGTCCTGGAAGGGTACACAATGGGAAAAGGAAAGAGAGGAAGACCAAGGCGAAAATGGCTGCAAAACATCGTTGATAATCTGCAAATGGACGCATCAGCAGCAAGGCATGTTGCTTACAACCGAGAGGCCTACAGGAGTGCTTTTAGGGAGGCAAAGTTCCGCAAAGGACATGTAAATGACTGACTGACTGATTCATGTTAACACATGTTTTCATTCCTTCATTCTGAGGCACAAGCAATGTACAGATTCGCATATTATTCTATTTCTGAAGCCGTTTTCCTTAATATATTGTTCTAGGTACCCATTTTACAACTGATCGAGTGGAGCGGATCTACAACCCTCCGCCTTTGCATAGAACGATAGCCAAGGACCGACAGAAGTGGGAATCTCTTGCTTCCAACAGCCCCATTTGTTTCAGACGCTGAAGACACGAGAGAGAGAGAGAGAGAGAGAGAGAGAGAGAGAGAGTACAAAAGACGTTGGGTAAGATACAAATTACTGGCGTAGAATTGTTCATGCAAAATTTTTAACAAAACACTGAATTAGGTTAGGGCCAGCATCCGTAGTTCCGGCTACAGGTCTATACCACGGAGATAGACATCTGGTGGCTGATGCGGAACCAGGACCCGGATATCTGCTGGCTGGACGTCGTCTTTTGTGGTGAACCGGCGACCTTCCTGTGGTTTATCTTCATGTAACTAAACATGTAGTAGTCTCATGGCTGCACGCTGGAGTTGAAGGCGGATGTAGAGCCAGCTCCTATCGTTAACTGTTGAAGCTTTCCTGCAGGATTGTTTGCAGAAGTATGTCTTGACATTGTCATGGAGGGTGAGGATTTTGTACGATGTTATGCTAGGTCTCTTCCACCTTCGACGCTTCAGCAAAGGGTGAAAGAGTGATCTTGGTATACGCTGGTAACTAGAGAATTACCAGAGTTGTTTCATTAGAACAGAATGCCAATACAACCCGCTCTTGGCAAGTAGTGAGTCTATTTTAGCGGCAGCGATGAAGAATGTGTTTTATAATGGCTCACGCGCTCTTTAACGAATCCATGGTTCACCATGTTGGGTTGGCTTCACGCAACTATTCCCAGCCTTTTTGTTTGTTTGTTTGTTTGTGTGTTTGTGCGTTTGTTTGAGCGCGAACTTAAACCAGCAACAGCACATAATCTGCGATCCATTGAAAGAGATTTTTAAAGAATATTGAAATTCAAGAAAAAAATTATTTCAACGAATAGAACAAAGTGTAGTTACTATTGTTTTAGTATTTAGGTTTGTAAATATAAAGTAATAGAGGTTATCCAGCATATTTTATATTTTAAAAAACTTATTTCTTTATTGCATTCCTTCTATTTTATTTTTTATTTCATATCTTCTCATGGCCCTACATCAGACCTTGGGGACAAATGTACCCTCTAAGTTTTTCCTAATTTGAGTTAAATATTCACCCCATGTGCAGATATATTCTACGAAATATTTTGTGTGAACACATGCGTCATAACGTCAAATTATAGAGTATAGTTTAAAAGTTCACATAGAAAAAAAAATACTAAAATAAAAAAAAATCATTAAAACAAACTCGTGTAGCACTATGACATTTTCCTTCTGCTATACGATACCATTCATTCATTCATTCCTTTGCATGTCCCTTGCGGAATTTTGCCTCTCAAACAGCACTCCTGTAGACCTCTCGGTTGTGAGCAAGATGGCCTGCCGCTGCTGCGTCCATCTGTAGATCGTCAACGATGTCTTGCAGCCATCTTCGTTTTGGTCTTCCTCTCTTTCTTTTTCCCATTATGTATCCTTCCAATACGGTCTTCTCTAAATTATCATGACGTTTAATGTGACCAAAATATTTAAGTTTTCTCTCTTTAATCCTTTTTACTAGCCAGCCTTCTTCAATATTAAGTTCTTGTAGTATAGATATATTTGTTCTTTTTTCTGTCCACGATAATTGGAGAACTCTTCTGTAGCATTTACATTCAAAGGCATTTATGTGTTTCTCAGCTGTTTTGTTAAGTGTCCAGGTCTCACAGGCATATGTTGCGATGGGAAAGATGCATGCCCTTAAAAATTTATTTTTGTGGTTCTGTCTGCTCCTCTCCACAGATTCTTTATTTCTTTTACTTTCTGAAGAGCGATAGATGTCCTCCATTTAATTTCCCTCATTGTATCTCCATTATTAGTTAGTAGTGATCCAAGATATTCAAAACTCTCCACTTCTTCCAGTTTTTCCTCATTGATACATATATCAGCTGCCTTGTTTGTTTTGTCAGTTGTCACCAATTTAGTTTTCTTTGCATTAAGATAGAGGTTCTGCTCATCGCTGTTCTTACGGACTGACATAATTAGTTTTTCCATTCATTTTTGTGTTGTGGACAGTAATACTGTGTCATCAGCATATCTAATCTCTGGTATTTCATAACCTCCAATTGTTATGGCATTGTAATATTCTTTGTCTACATCTTCTCTAACATTCCTTATTATATTTTCAGTATACAAGTTAAATAAGTAGGGTGACAATATGCACCCCTGACGGACCCCTTGTTTTATGTCAAACCAAGTTGTTGTTTCACCATTTATTCTTACTGCTGCTTGTTGGTCTAGATACAGCAGTGATGTTAATTGTATCAAATGTGTTGGAAATCCCATTTTTTCCATTATTTCCCAAAGTTTCTGGTGTTGTACACAATCAAATGCCTTTGAGTAGTCTATAAAGGATAAAGCTTGGACCATATTGACTTCTTCTTCTATTTTCTTTCGAAGTCTACCCATTATGATTTTTAACAGAATTTTACTGGCATGACTAATCAGGGCAACAGTTCTGTAATTTGTGCATAATTTCAGGTTACCCTTTGTTGGCAGTGGTATGAATACAGTTCTTTTCTATTCTTTTGGCCAAATACCTGAATGCCATATCTTTTTACATAGTGCATGAAAGATTGTTGCACATTCCTTTCCTCCTGCTTTAATAAATTCAGCTGTTATCTCATTACATCCTGGTGATTTACCATTTTTCAGATTATTTATTGCCCATAAAACTTCTTCTATTGTCGGTTCGGGTTCTTTCTCCTCCAATAATAATTCACAGTGTTGATTTCTGCTTTCAAAGGTGGTTGTTTCATACATTCCTTTGCAATATTCCTTCCATCTTTCTAGAATTTCCTCTGTCTCTGTCAAGGTATTCCCCATCTCATCACAAATTACATTTAGCTTAGGTGTGACATTTCTCGTCAATGTCTTCATTTCTTTAAACATTTCACTATCTCTTCCACACTTTTGATGTTCTTCTATTCTTTCAGAACAATCTTGTATGTATTGTATTTTGTCTTTTCTTATGTTTCTTCGTACTTCTTTTGTTACAGTTTTATATTTCTCTTTGTTGTTGTTTGTTACTTTCCATTGCGTCTTAATTTCTCTACGATACCACAGAGTAACATAAAGGAAAGTGAAAATTAAAGGTAGCAATGTTATCATTTTT
Organism: Achatina immaculata; assembly: GCA_009760885.1. Lineage (NCBI taxonomy): Eukaryota > Metazoa > Mollusca > Gastropoda > Stylommatophora > Achatinidae > Lissachatina > Lissachatina immaculata. The sequence continues at coordinate 49,511,031 of CM019713.1, forward strand.
TTGCGCAGCATATAAAATTTCGTGCGCACCCTAATCTTTCTGTGCGCTCGGCCGCATTGCTTACAGGGAACATTGCCCAGCACCCTAATTTGGGTCGACCTAAAGTTTGGAAATGCTGTTTCAACAAGCTGACACGCAAAACAAATACTTGCTAACTGCGCATTTGTAGCTTCCCTCTACACGATTAAAGAGTTAACTTCTGTCATGTACAAATTAAGCCATGCGAAGTTCTTAACTTGTTGAGAAAAAAAAGTCATATTTTGTAACTAAATTTCTTTCCCAACAAAACATTTGGCAAAGGTTAGAAAAGGGCTTTATTGTACATTATGATAGCCAGAATCAGGACGTCACATAAATGTTTTATTAACTTCTTCATGGCATTGATGAAGTCTGGAGCCGATATTCAAGACAACAACGCAAGCAAGAAGAGAAAACCACTTCATTACTTACAACCTAGAAAAAGAGAGAGAGTGTGTGTGTGTGTGTGTGAGAGAGAGAGAGAGAGAGAGAACAGACAGAATGAGAATCAAGAAGAGAGGAAGAGAAAGAAAGAGAGAGAAAGATACAAAGGTAGAGAGAAAGAGAGAAAAAAGGGACAGAGGGAGAGAGAGAAAAAAGGAGATACAAAGAAAGAGAGAGATAGAAAAAGAGAGAGAGAGGAAAAAGAAATATATAGAGAGTGAACGAAAGAGAGAGAGAGAAAGATAAGAAAAGGCAGTGAAAAAAGAAGAGAGCGTAAGAAACAAAGAAAGAGAGAGAACGAGAGAGAGAGAGAGAGAGACAGAAGGAACGGACTTTATTTTCAAAGGATTAAGAATCGGGCACGCAGGGCCGTCTAACATTGAGCTCTTCACCATATAACTTTCACTCACTCACAGACGTTCAGCTTTGGTTAGTGAACATAATAAGCTTGAAGAAGAAAATAAGTCAATAAATAAACCATCTCTTGTCCATACACTCCGCATTCTGATTTATGTAACTACATGAAATAAAGACAGAAAAAGAAAAAAAAGACAGATAAAGAAAGAAACAAAGAAATAAAGAGAGAGAGAGAGAGAGAGAGAGAGAAAACGAGATATATAGAGAGAAAGAAGAGAGAGTGAGAGATAAAGAAAAAGAGAGTGATAAAGAAAAGTACAGAGAGAAAGAGAAAAAAAAGGAGAGAATGAGATAGAAGCAGAAAAAAGAGACAGAGAAAGAGAGAGGCAAAAAAGAAACAGGGAGAAAGACAGAGGTAAAAAAAGAGACAGAGAGAGTCAAAAGAGAGAGAGAGGCAAAAAAGAGGCAGAGATAGAGAGAGAGGCACAAAAAAGAGACAGAGAGAGAAAGAGGCAGAAAGTGAGAGCAAAAAAAGAGAGAGACAGAAGAAGAGAGCGAGGAGGAAAGAAGGAGAGAAAGAAAGGCATAAAGAGAAAGAGAGAAAGTAAGAGATAGAAAAAGTAAAAGAGAGAGAGAAAGAAAGAAAGAGAGAGTAAGAGAGAGAGAAAGAAAGAAAGAGAAAGAGCAAGAGAGAGAGGAGAGAGAGAGAGAATCTCTGCACTTACATTATTTGTTAAGAAAACGAAATAAAATAACAAATGACAGATGGGCCTGCAGGTGACAATTTTACAATCCTCCTCCAGGGTAAAATTTAGCTTAGAGTTTTGTGTGTACATTGTTTAGCTTGCGAGTTCAAAGTTCAAAATATTCTAACAACATTTTGAAACTGATTCGTAAACATTTAGCCTGGAAGAATTCAACTTGTTTTCTATGGTTTTGGTGATTTTACAGCATTCACAAACATAGCACTAAAAACACGGCACTGAGATGGACACCACAGGGAAACAGAAGTAAGGGTAGACCAAAGGAGACATGGAGAAGAACAACAGAGGGGATGTTGAGCAATAGAGGGCTCACCTGGGCAAGAGCGAAAAAAAAAGGCAAAGGACAGGCGGTTGTGGAAAACCCTTGCGGAAGCCCAATATGTCTTGAGCACTTAAGGTTCAGAGAGAGAGAGAGAGAGAGAGATAGAGAAACAGATCACGGCCTGATTGGCTGAGTGGTTAGGCGTTCGGTCTATTAATTCGGTAGTACGGGGTTCAAGCCCCAGCAGTGGGGCTTTTTTTCTAGTACCACCACACCAAAAAAGGCCCCAGGGTCTACCGAACCTTTAAAAATGGGTACCAGAGAAATCTGGGAAGGTAAATACGGCCAGGAGAGATAATGACCACATCACTTTCATGTGCCGAAAGTCTTGGAAGTATGGGCCTTACACCGAATCCCCAATACGCCTTAAAGGCATTGAAACGGGGATTTTACCTTTACATAGACAAACAGGTAAGAATAAATTTTATGACCCGCATATAAAAACACCATACTAATTATTAAAAGATGGACAATCAGACAGATGACAGAGAAAAATATGATGTTTCGTCATTATCTGTCACAGTCAATGATTTGTCCTGATGAAAATAATAACAATGTTGGTGATGACAAGACAAGGATAGTGTTAACTCATCGACAAGAGTAAACTGCAGCACCTATGGACTTTAGACACGCTGTCCGTTCTTGGCAGTCAACTTTTAAATAAAGTAAAACGAAAGGTAAATACAGGTGAAGACAATCTGACGATGAAAGGAGATCTCTCTTGATAAACTCCATGAGAACCTAGTTCCCACCTCCTTCTGTTCAAGACCCCTTTCGTGAGCAATCCTATTTATCCGTAATAAACAGTTGCAATCAAAGTTTCCTCTAAGCTGCATAGCCAGTCAGTAATTTGTATGCCCCATGCAGAACTTTGCCTCCCTAACAGCTCTCCTGTAGGCCTCTCGGTTGTAAGCAAGATGCCCTGCTGCTGATGCATCCATTTGTAGATTATGAACGATGCCTTGCAGCCATCTTCGTCTTGGTCTTCCTCTCTTTCTTTTTCCCCATTGTATACCCTTCCAAGATTGTATTCTCTAAATTATCATGACGTTTAATTAACCTCGAACACAGAAGAAGAAGAATGACGTTTAGTGTGTCCAAAATATTTAAGTTTTCTCTGTTTAATCCTCTTTACTAGCCAGCCTTCTTCAATATTAAGCTCTTATAGTATAGATATATTTGTTCTTTTTTGTGTCCATGATATTTGAAGAACTCTTCTGTAGCATTTACATTTAAAGGCATTTATGTGTTTCTCAGCTGTTTTGTTAAGTGTCCAGGTCTCACAGGCTGGATGACTACTCAATGTTTTATGTCGACCCCCCCCCCCTCAAATAAAAAAAATCTGCCAGTCATCGACCCTTAGCTAAACAAGACCCTCTTCCATCTCTTCATTAGTAACCCCAGTAACAGGTCTCGTCTGGTTAACGAGGCAGGAACTGCCATAGTTCCCATGGTGGTGGAGCCTGCTAAAGAAGTACTGCACGCTCCCTGCTTTTAGCTGCACCCAGGGACTGAAAATAAAATGGCTGCTATGACCCCGCTCCCAAGCCGACACTACGCCTCAACATCTTCACAGCATCGGCTGCCAGGAACTCCGGCACATGTCAGTGGGTAGCGAAAAACTGACGAAAGAGAAGATCTCTTTCTATCACTAGCCCCGTGTGTCCGCAGCGGAGGTAAGAATGTGCAACGAACCTCCTCACGCGTGATCGGTTAACTTGCCAGTCACTAGCGTGATGGTGATGCTTTTGATGATGACCATGACCACTTTGATGTTGATGGTGATGATGATGATGATGATGATGGTCGTGCTGCTAGTGCTGTAAGAACGCTAAAAGGAATGGGAAAACTAATTATGTCAGTCCGTAAGAATAGTGAAGAGCAAAACCTGTCTTAATGCGAAGAAAACTAAATTGATGACAAGTGGCAAAATAAATAAGGCAGCCGAAATATATATGTACATATCAATGAGGAAAGATTGGAAAAGATGGAGATGTGTCAATATATTGAGTCATTACTAAGTAATAATGGAGATACAATGAAGGGTATTAAAATGAGGACATTTATCGCTCTTCAGAGAATAAAACAACTAAAGAATATGTTGAGAGGAACAGACAGAACTACAGAAATAAGATTTTTAAGAGCATGCATCTTTCCCATCGCAATATATAGCTGTGAGACCTGGATACTTAACAAAACAGCTGAGAAACATATATATGCCTTTGAATGTAAATGCTACAGGAGAGTCCTTCAAATATCATGGACAAAAAAGAAACAACAAATATATCCATACTACAAGAACTGAATTTTGCAGAAGGCTGGCTAGTAAAGAATATTAAACAGAGAAAATTTAAATTTTCTGGACATATTAAACGTCATTAGAATACAGAGAAAGCAGTCTTGGAAGGGTACATAATGGAAACAAGAAAGAGAGGAAGACCAAGGCTAAGATGGCTGCAAGACATTGTAGATGTTCTGCTAATGGATGCATCAGCAGCAGGGCATCTCGCTTACAACCGAGAGGCCTACAGGAGATCTGTTAGGGTGGCGAAGTTCCGCAAGGGACATGCAAATGACTGACAGAGTGCTGTAAGTGATATTGATTAACAAACATTGAAACTACAACAACAACAACAACGATGAACCAGCAAAAAGCCATCATACGCCAAGATACACATACCACTAGCGTTCACAGCAAGAAAACTTTCTACAGACAACGATCTTGACAATAACGAAGACCACAACGACTCCCACGAAGAAAAAAAAGATATGTATTTACACTGATTACTCCCAAACAGTGCTAATTCATTCACTTCCTGTGCTCTCGTTTCAACAACCTGTTAGACGGCGATTTAAAACCGGTTTTCTTCTATAAATACCAGTTTTCAGCCAGCCGTGTATCCGGCCATTTTGAAATCTAAGTAATGCTTTTTTCAAGTAAAATTATATAAACACAAATGGCCGTCAGGTGCTCAAATTTAAACCCTGTTCATCTGGGACTCTTTTAAACATACATCTTTTGTTGTGGTAGTTCCTGCAGCTGCTTCGTTTTATCCGCATCCTTTGCGTAAAATTACATGAACTATTTTTACCGATCCTTTCAAAGTGATAAGAATAGAGATCTTCCACCAAATGCTCTTCAATGATGCCAAAGCATTCATAGACTTCAAGCGCCACGGCTAAATAGAGATTCTGTGAGAGGTTGACCTGGATTTGTACACTCAAAGGTACAGGTATTGCAGGTGGTCAAGTTACGTTCATAAGGAATCAAAGAAACATGAATGATGTGTGAAGTTTTTAAAAAAAATTAATTTGTCGTTCAACAGTCAGCGGTTGCTTCAGTGCACGATGGCCTACGGTTCCAATATTAGGAGGATGTCATTCAGACATACCACAAGAACTTAATAGGCTGGCTAGTAAAGAGGATTGAACAGAGAAATATTTTTGACACATTAAACGTCATGAGAATTTAGAGAAGACAGTCTCGGAAAGGTACATAATAGGAAAAAGAAAGAGAGGAAGAGCAAGGCGAAGATGGCTGCAAGACGTCGTTGATAATCTGCAAGTGGATGCATCGGCAGCAGGCCATCTTGCTCACAACCGAGAGGCCTACAGGAGTGCTTTTAGAGAGGCAAAGTTCCGCAAGGGACATGCAAATGACTGACTGTCCTTCGGACGTTGTTTGGGCACCAGGGCGGAGAGTTTAGTGTGGCCAGAGAAAGTAAACATAGAAATACATTGAATGAAAAAGAATAATACTGACAAAATATTCTACATATCTACAAATAACAACGGTAACCAAAGCGGTGCAGTAGAAATAGTAGCAGTAGTAGTTATATCAGTACCAGCAACAGTTATAACACTGGTAGTTGTAGCAACAGCAGCAGCAGCAGTTGTAACAGTACTAGGATGTCAGGGTTTTGCATTGTTTCATTGCTTCACAAAACCAAGCAACATAATATACGCGCATACGTAGCAGTGTTCCCCGTGGTACATAATGTTAATAACAATGTAACTTCACTCTTCACAATACAGTCCATAATTTTCTATGGTCTTCTGCCGTCGCTCAGCCAATGCGAGGACTCCGTTATAGTATGAAGGCTTTGAGGCCAAGAAATCTCTCACACTGACTTCAACTTCTTCCAATGAACTGAATTCCCGCCCTTTAAGGAAGTACGCCATCGCGTGGAATAGATGGTAGTCAGAGAATGCAAGGTTGGGACTGTACAGTGGATGGGCCGGGACCTCGTTTCCTTCCAGTTCCGTGAATTGTCCACGGACGGCGCTAGAAGTGTTGGTTGGCGAGTTATCGTGCCGGAGAAGTACCCTCTTCCCGTTGATGAGTGCTCAGTACTGGGTGCGCAGAACATCATGCAGCCGATTCATTTGCTCAGTATACAGATTCCCGTCCGCGGAGCGACCAAGTGGAAACGCTTCCCAATGCAGGGGGCCCTCATGCAAATGCCGAACTATTTGCTTTGAGAAGGGCCCAGCTGCACTGGCAAGCGCCGAGAACTGGCACTGGAATTGTCTTCAACATCTTGGCGTAGGGCTTCATCACTGGTGGTACGTCCCGATTTTGGACTGCCTTTGATGTCGATGTTCCCAGACCTGAACCTTTCAAGCCGCTTCCTTCCAGTGCTGTCATCAACTGCTCCTTCACCTTCCACACTGCTCATTTCATGGGCACCTGCACAGCCATTCAGCGCCTCCCCCTCCCCCCCCCCCCCAATAATGCCCCAGAATGACGCGAACGACACCCTTGCTGTTCGCCATACTTCCTTGTGCTGACCACTTTTCTCGCGATTCACTGGCTAAAATCTGATACGTATGTTTTCAGAATGAGGCAACACATGACGTCACCCTGACGTTACAAATGGCAGTACAACGTGTGCGACTGGAACCTTGACCGAAATTAGGCTATCGTAAAACGTGACGAATTTTTGACTTGTCGTAATATACTTTGATCTAGCATTTTTATGTGCGAACCTTGTTTCCTAGGTGATAAAACAGGCAAAATAAGCGAAGAAGCAATAGCACTGGCAATAGTAGTAATAAGTGGCAGCTGTAGTAAAAGTGCTGACAGTA